>VCJN01000969.1:0-22566 GCA_006384855.1 Tetraselmis striata
CTCGACCTGTTGATGACCCCATACCTATTCAGGCGATGCAAACGGAGGCAGCCTACAGTATGCATCGCAAGTATCTGATGGTACATACCGCACGGGCCAGCTCAACGGCACCGAGCGGCCTGCCCTCTCTGCCACCCTTCACCGTGCACTGCCACCACACATACTCCTCTCCGTTTGGCCCTGGCTTTGTCGTTTTCAGAGTCTCATGTGGGCATGACTCTGGGCTCTCCACGTAGACGCGCCTTGGATCAATGCTGATGACCACCGCCTGCATATGATTGCACAACCTGAGCTAGCTGATATTGCATGTCAGCACATACAGACACCAAAACAATTAAGTCATACCTGAGCACCGTAGTGCACTGAGATTTGCTCAATAGCTGTCTTGCCAGACGCAGTCTTGCCTAATTTGGATAGCAAAGCAGATTGCTTAGGTGCAGAAGGGAAGAACTGGCATGCCAATGACACCCCCCAACCCCACCCGCCCCCTCGCGCCATAGTCCGGTGCTCAGCCGTCGCGTTATCCCAAAGTGCCCTTCCTCTACCTGATGCGTAATACTCCTCCGCAGCTACAACCGCATCGCTTCCAATGGATACCTTGTCAGCACCGGACCTGCACAATGGGCAGGACCGAAGGGAAGGGGGGGGGGGGGGGGGGGGTCAGCGCTGGACAGGGAGACTGCGACCTGAGAAAAACACGAACCTGCAGTGCTTGCCTGAAGTACTGCGACGCCACCTCCAATGCAGAGTACTTGCGCCCATTCTCATCTGTAAACTCCCTAATTCCGCCTCCTACTGTCAATGGGACAAAGACATTCTTGCTCGTAGATTGGAGGACATCAAGCATCGGGGTGTCATTGAGAGGAAAGTCACGGAACCCAGTGATGTTCAAGAAGGTGATCTCATCGGCCCCATCAATGAAGTATTGCTCAGCCAGTTTCACGGGCTTTCCAAGATTTCTGACCTGCACAGATCCGCAAGAACCAACACATGTTGATATCCTACGCAACCACAATCAGCGCATACTGCATCTGGGGAATATCATCACAACAGTTCACTTGCCTCCCTACTTCCATCTGCTGCAGCGTCATTATCCCTGACATCATACTGATCGCCCTTCGTGACCACTAGATCTCCTCGATCATTAGCGCGCACGTCCAGGCATGCGATGACCCGCTTGGCAAGGCCACGGGTGTTTGTCACTGCTGCAGGTATGCACTCCTCTCCGTGAGGCAGCACAAAGTCACGTAGAATTTGCAAGCCTGGCGACAATGGTAACCATACCGTCAGGCATCCCTTGGCAAAAGCTCTGGGGGGATGAAAATGGCGCAATTCACGTACACATTCAAGCGAACCCAACATTCCCTACCTGCTGCACCGCTCTTCTCAGGGTGGAACTGGGTAGCATGGATCTCTCCCTTCTTAATGCTGGAGATGAAATCATCTCCATACTTTGTTGTTGACAGAACCCAGTCCGAGTTCTCCTTTGTCTGAAATTTATCAGCAGTAGGCAAAAGTGTGATGTTAGATGGGTGGAGAGAGATGGTAGAGACAATACCGAGATGAAGACAGCCGTACCGGTGCAGCACAGAAGGAGTGCACGAAGTAAACGCGGCGGTCATCGAGATTCGCCAGGAGTCTAGACGGCTTTCCTACTTCCAGGGCTGGAGATTGTAAAGCACAGAAAGTGTCATACCATTAAAAGTCGCATTGAAAGTTGCATCACACAGAAACTCAGCTGGGATGGGTGCTTACTGTTCCATCCAATGTGCGGAACTGGAAGCCGGTGTGCAGCATCAAACAGCTTGACCTGACCAGGAATAATTCCCAATCCCTCAATACCTGCATGCCAACACGTCTCAGTCAACATGTCGCTGCATAATATATCAAAAACTCCTCCAGTAGAACACTTCTTCCTGTTCCCTCACTCAGGATTGTGTGTGTGTGTGTGTGTGTGTGTGTGTGTGTGTGTATGTGTGTGTGATTGGGCACTGGGGTGGGAATGGTTGGGGGTGGGGGATACCTCCGTTCTCTTCGCTCCCCTCAAAGAGAAGCTGAAGACCGAGACAAATACCCAGAAATGGCCGGCCACTGCTGAGATACTCCTTAAGAGGATCGATGTAGCCTTTCGACCTCATTGCGTCCATAGCTTGCCCATATGCCCCAACGCCAGGGAATAGCAACCTCTCAGCATGGATGATGTCCTCTGGACTGCTTACCTGTTGTTGCCACAGCGGAGTCAGCACGCACAAACAAGCACACCGAAGGAGCGTGCGCGCATTTGTACGTGTGTCCACGCACATACAGGCCGTCGCCCTCATTGTGCTGGATTATACATAGGTGTGAATAATACATGCACTCTTCCCCCCACACGCAATCATGGCCGCATACATGCATTTTACATATTCAATTCTCACACTGCAAACGCGTTAGACTCACCATTTTCACATCACAACCAAGGTTTTTCAGTGCGTTAACTACGCTGCGGACATTCCCCGCGCCGTAGTCAAGGAGAGTCACTTTGCCAGGCGCGGGTGCCGCGTTGTAAACACGGGCCCGGTGATAACTCCGGCTCACTCGCTGCCTGGTGAAGGATGAGTTCTGACGCAACGCCCGTCCTGAGTTACCGAGGCCGGCGACATTGGGTGCAGATGACAGGGCGCGCTTGTGCATCGTGCGAGTCCTGGAGTACTGTGCGTATGTCTGCCTGTCAATTGTGGCACTTCAAGAGTACCAGAGTGTTGGGCCTCAAGCTGCGGTAATGTCCGATGACAGCAGACGGCCAAACGAGCCGAATAAAAATATCCAGACGTCCCCCTTTGGGCTGTGGCTTCGGTAGTCAAAGAGTCCGAGTGTCCGGACTGGGAGACTCGCTGACGATGACGCAAAGACGTCGGTGATGGCGTCGTTGCTGGTTCGGAGAACGGGGCATGCGCTGTGTACCTGAGGCCGTGATCAGATGTCAGCGCGCCTCCCCGCCGCCGCCCCGCTGCGCCGCCCGCGCCGCCGATAAATGATCGGCAATCATCCGCATCAGGCGGAAGTCGGTAATAGCATTTGCTGCGTCCCAAAATTTTGTAAATTATACACACTCGGCACAGATTCCAAAGCGCGATATCCAAAAGGCGGCTGCCTGATTAGGATACCTAAGCCGTTCATTTTGGAGATTGGAGCCCTCAGACCCCGACACGGCATAACCTCCATAATCCAAGAGCTGGATTTCCTTCTGGATTTCTGTATGGATTTCTTGAAAGTTGCATCTAGCGCATGTAATCATAAAAATCCAAAAGGCCGAAATTTTGCGGATTTCGTTTTGGAGAGAGGCGCCGCCCGATCATGGCCTGGCACGCCCGGTATAATGGAGTCTTCGCGCTGTAGTTCGGCGTGGGGAGCGAGGCACAGGGAAACTCCGGGCCGGTCCGGGCCTGCTGACTGGGAAAAATAGCGGAATGAAATAATAATGTTTAATGGGGATTTTCAATAAAAAGGAGCCCCTCCCTGCGGGACCTGCTCGCGGCCGGTCGGGCTCCCTCTAGGTGTGGCTTGCATCCCGGTACGGTGTATGTCCGGTGGCGACTCCGACCGACCCCGTCCCGCACCGTGTACATCGCCGAACCCACGGTGTTCGATGGCCCGAGGATGGGCCGCCGCTGCTACTAGTACATGTTAATGATTCGTCGTAACTCCGACGACATTTTTTTCCAAGTAGCAGCACATGGTGCCTCGTCGCGATGGCGCACGATACAGTGAGGTATGCCGGGGCCACGAGCTGTCGCTAAGCCAAGGGCGTTCGACACTGCACTCACCCCAGCCACGATGACGGGCGCGGCAGCCGTACGGGTGCAGCTGCGAGACGGAGCGGGTGCGCTTGTCGTCTACACGCTTCAGGGGTGGCGGCACGGAGAGCCATGGGTGTTGCTGACGGCGGCTGGGCGTGCACTGGCAGCGGCGGGCGAGAGCGGGGCGGCAGTGAATAAATCAGCTTTTTACGCGTCCGAGGAGCAGTTACAGCTTATAACACACGTCGCCGCCGACGCCGTGAGCACCGTCGGCGACGTGCGATTAGGGCGCTACGCTTCACTGCCCACGTCGCTCCTGGCCGAGAATGAAGCACCATTATCGGCACTTCAGCGCGGAGAGGCGCTTTTTGGCGACCCGCCCATTCGACCCGCCGCACCACCCCCCACGACGGCTCCAGCACCCCTCGCTCAGCCCCTTGTAAATTCGGACCAGGTTACTACTCCGCGGCTGCCTAGCGTGCCGCCGCCGCCCGAGCCCGCGACGGTGGGAGACTACCTCTATAGCGTGGACTCGCGATATGATCGAGTTTACACTGGACGGCCCGCATACGGCGAGCCCAAACGCATGGGACATAGCTACGGGTACCGTGCAAAAGAGCGCCCCGGTACCGTGACCCGCCTGGGAACCTTGTTGAGCGATACGCTAGGAGCGAACGGAATACCTGGCCGTCGTACCAACATGAAGCAAGCCTCTATTCAAAACGTGTACGACACACTGTACAAGTACGCAGGATTCCTACACTTCGTCCTTGGCGTGGCCGATAAGCACCGCACCGGCTTACCCAGTGAGCTATGCCACCCTGAAAATCTTGCCGCATATTTTCGGTATATCGCCACCTCTGTGACACTAGGCGGGCGGGGATGCAGCCTCGCCACTACCCGTGGGGCGTGCTCGGACATCTGCAACGTGCTCGACGCGATGCGATACCTGCACAGCAAAGGACAACTGCTTCAACGCGAGCTCGGTCTGCCGTACGGCCTCACTATCGAGAAGGTCCGTCAGTGGTGGCACGGAGTTGTGACACCCCTCTGCGCCGGCGTGAGGCGGGGAAAGCGAACGGTACGACTCCCCAATGCTGTTGATGATTATGATAACAATATTAATAACAACAACAACAACAACAACAACAACAATAATGATAATAGTTACAATAGTAATGATAATAATATAGCATCACAAATACTATATAGTATCAACGACGATAATAACATGCAATGTCACTGTATCATCCGCGTCTAAATATGTCTATACCGAGCTGATGCTCGGAGTGATTTGTGATGCTAAATATAAATACTACTGCATATTATGTCGTGATTTGTGGTTGACATCTACTGGGGTGTATATTAGCTAGCCGCAGTTGCGTTTCATCGAATCGTTGTCTGGCTGATTTATGCTACACGGCGGTACAATGAATCAAAGTAGTGCCACCCCGCACAAGCCTGCGCGCTACTTTGTCAGCTTATGAATATTGAATTTATAATAGCAGCGTTTATTATTTTGAATGCCATCACTGTTATTTTTGCAATTCAGTTACTTGAACTTTACTTATAACAGTATCTCTTATTCTGCGTGCACATACATCATCCTCGTGTTATAATTACGTACCATGCAGTAGTGTTGCATGGTTTCATGATTATAATAATGATTGATGTGATGAGTAATTAGGCATGTTCCCCATTGTTTGTGTTTTGCCACGCGCAGGAAACCCGCGCGGCTACCGCCATGTACGATAAGGGTGCAGTGCAAAGCGTGCACGAAAAATGGATGTCACAAGCCAGGGTGGTCATAGACTTGATAGATGATCCCTCAATCGTACACGCGGCGTTGGTCAACGACTCATCGACGGCTCAAGAAATACAAGATCTTATCGCCTTGGGTCTAAGTGGCGTGGTGCATCCGCCATTACGTGGTGGGGCATTGTCTACATTGGCACCGTACGGCCGGACGGCGCGCAGGTGTTTGCACCCCGGTTGCGACGACCATGGTTGCGAAGGAAACGTGGTAGTGCGCGGCAACAACGGGTGGGACGACGATGATCAACCTGAATACGCGTGCTCCATAAAGATGGTGCACTTCAAAAGTAAGTATAACTGCTGCGTTTTAGTGGTCCCATTGTATGCGCCGGTCTCGGCGCGTGCAAAAACGCGGAATTATATATACGTCTTATTACCTTATATGTATATGATATTGTTGTATTTTGATATGCATATGTTATGCTATGAATTCTTAGTTACAGTGTGTGTAGACATCCACACATAACATAGAAATTCATCAATATGTGTACGACGTCGTCGCAAATCGTAGTAAACAAACTCAGATTAATCATAATAGAGACATCATGGTGATGATAGTAACAATTGCCAGTTCATGCATTTCGTTACTATCACAATACGTAGCAATACGTAAACAATGCCATCCATTTATAAGTAATCTCACTGTGGTTTTATTATCGCCCCAACGCGATACACTAGCATTGGATAGAAAAGCACATTATGGCAGCCGGTATTGTAGTTGTTGAACGTTACCCATAATCATTGAAGGTGTAATTGTATGTATACAACAACGACAATATATATATTGATGATGCGGGTGCGACAGTCTCACACAGCAGCATTACATCGTACATATACTCATCGAAGTCTCAGGTACACACTCGTAGTATATCGCACTCGCATAATTGTCACACAACCCCCCCCCCCCCCCCTTGCGAGAAATCTATCCTCGGCATCAGTGGGGGTCGAGCCGGTGACCTGTACGATAGGATACCGGTACTGGTGTAAGCGCATCGAGGCCGTAACAATCCGGCTCCGAAACCAGTGCGACAGTCTCACCCAGCAGCTAGACTAAGACAAACAAAAGGTCGTGTGAAGAGGTGGTGTAAAGACGAGATACTTCAGTGTTTTGAGAATACAACAGCAGTTCTTCATTATCACAACGCTTACCACTTGGCAGCGCATTTTATCGTACATACACTCATCGCAGTCTCAGGTACAAACTCGTAGTATATCATACTTGCATAATTGTCACACTATTGGGCACACGTTTTTATATTAGAACGGCGCACCATTTCAGCATGGATGCACGGTGGCGTATTAGTGGCTTATGCATGATATGCTTGCCGCGCCGATGACAGTAATCTTAAAAGCATGATCTACATTGATGAAACGATTTCTTATATTGACGTGTGTTGGTCGATGATAGATGCAGGGCGAGGAAACTTCAGAGGCAACGCACGGACTGTCACGCTCCATGATTTGGACCCGCTGCTCCAACGCCTCATTCACGAGCATTGTCTGTGGGGAAACGCAGCTATGGGATCCACAACGGGCCATTTCTTCATGTATCGCCACGGGCAGCCTTTCAACGGAGTTACTGGAGGCCATCCTTCGTGGGGAAGTTACGTCAAGGGTTTGTATCAACATGCGTCAAGCCACCAATTGTTTAGAGATATTGACTCAAAGCAAGCCCGATTTCTATACGTCGTACACCAAGAATATACCCACTTGGCAGAGCTCGAGCCTGCCCAAGCCCTTCAGCTCCGTCGATATCTCGCAAGATGCATGCTCACGTCACTATCCGAATGGGAAAATACGTATACCCAACAGATGGATCAGCATCTAACATGGCGACCAGCCCGCCGGCAACGTGGAGAGCAGCTTATTGCAACAACAGAAAGCGCAAGTGCATCCGAACATCGCGCCACAAGCAGTAGTAGTTCTGGCCTTGGCGGCAGCAACAGTAACAATGGCGATGAGAACGATGATGGCAATTATACCCACTCCGATGCTAATGACGCCGATTCCCCCTCTTGACATATATATACTGCCATCATGTGTAACACACTCCGCCGTGCTATTGGTTGCCGTCCGAATAATGCGACTAGAATGCTGCCATCCCCCTTCCTACTACTCGGACGGGCTTCATGTTTCATATGTCGCCACAGTATTCTTGCACGGCGGCGTCAGTCATCATCGATATTGTATAGATAACACGGTGCTGCCCTTATTTTGTTTATTGCAACTTTGCTTGGATGCGCCGAATGCATGCTGTGCTGAAAACAACTGTATAGATAATACTTTGAGGAGACATAATCCTTACTTGATGTTATTTATATGTATGGTACTCACTACCAGAGTACCAGGTGGTAGGTATCGACATTAAGTGCAGCGCTGCCACCAGTATTAATCATTATAATGTGCGAGTTCATTGAACTGCGGCGGGTACCGAAACCATGTTATAATATGACAATTATTCGTGTACGAGTATATAAACAGGAAAAATAATGACGACTACTCATCGCGTAGCACGCGCGGTGCTGCTGGTCGGACTCCGTCCCGCGCTGCCAAGTAACGCAGCGCAGCGCGGCCGTGACCGCGCAGTACGGCCCACGCCCGCCCGTCAGGGCCTACCACCGCGTGTCTCACGCCCTGCTGCCGACCCGTCCTGAGCCGTGCGAGGCAGCAGTGGCACGTCAGTGCCAAGTCGCGGCGGCGTCCGTGGAGATGGCCAGACGCGCGATGCATCGCGGCTCGCGCTGATGGGATTGGTTGACTGCACGGCCTTCCGGCCGCTCCGGTCCAACAGCGACCAGCCTCTCCACGTCAGGTACGGGCCACCCCTATCCCATGCCGCTCACCTACCTAGCGCCGAGTCTTAGCCCGTCCCGACCCTTACTTTCTCCGCCTATGGCCGACTCGTCACGGGTACGTGCGTCAAGTTGTTGACTCGCGAGTAGCGACATCGCGCTGACCCGCGATGTCGGCGCTGACCAGCAGCGCGCGCACAAAGGGACTAGTCAACTAGTCACTCACCCCCCCCCCCCCCCCCCCCCTCCCTAGTTTTCTCCCAGTACCCGCCCCGCACTGAAACGCCGTTGACCGACGCATGCATGCATTTTGTTAATGCGCCGCACTACCCCTTTCGCTTCGTTGACTCGGTGCGCGCCGTGACCTCCCCTCAAGCGCGCTGTGTGCCCATTCAACACCGATTTTATGCGACCGCAGTGGCGCAATAGAGGGATAGGAATGGGTCGCGTCGTGTCGTTCCCATGTGGCGCTGACTAAGGAGCTGCGACGCTCAAGCAGCGCTGACTCGTAGCAATATTCCTGCTGACCGGCACGACGACCGCGAAATTAAAGATTACTGCAGCGAAACGAGTAGTCGCCCGACGTTGACCGCCACGCCCCCATACAGGTACTCGAACCACTGACCAGAGTCACGGAGACTGCTCTGCGAGTCCGGACGACGAGACGGTGGCGGCGCGACGGCGTGATGACCGCCAATAATACCGGTAGGCCTGCAGCGACGTCTCGTGATGTGAAATATATGGCATTTCTATTTTCAGCACCCAATGATGATTAAAGCGTAAGCATTGTGTGGCCCTCTATAATAATTATTAATAAGGTGCTACAAAGAAGATTGACCGTTTGCATATATGTCATGTGTGTGTGTGTGTGTGTGTGTGTGTGTGTGTGTGTGTGTGTGTGAAGCCCCGGGGCTGAGCGGCTGGTGTGTTGAAGTTGGTTTTTGGGCAGGTTTTGGGCTGGAACCTCATCAAAACCCCATGAAACCATGCTAATAAGACTTTGCAATGGGTATGGCTAACTTTTCCCAGGATGCTAGAACATAATATATGTGGCCGTGTGTGAGCGTCATGTTGGCGGCTCGCCGCGGCGGCCCTGCGCTGCGTGTCCGCGGGCGCCACGCCCCAGCCACCCCCCACCACCCCCTACCTGCCACAGCCTCTCATGTTAGGATTATAAGATGACTCAGATGGCTTATGCTTTGTAGCTAGCAACTTTGCAGCCCCACCCTGTACCCTCAGGTGCGGGGTGGCACCACCTCGTTGGTGTGCGCCGGGGGCCGGCAAGTCCCCGCGCAGTGGCAACAGTAGTTTGGGGTATATGTATATATATGTACATGCATAGCTGGCCATACAGGGGGGGTACATGGGCTCAGGAGGGTCAAATGAAGCCCCCCCAAAGCAGCACCCCCAGCCAGTGACCCTTTCCTGCCCCTGTGCCGCAGGTGGCTGCAGCCTGGTGCGCAGTGGCGCTTGGGGCGCGAAGGCGCAAAGGCGGCCAAAGGGCCAACGGCCCACTAGCCGCCTAGCCCCCTTGCCCCCCCTTCCCCCCCAACGGGGTGATTGTTTGTGATCGAGCAGCGGTATGTAATGAATATTGTGGTTTGTTTCGAATGTTGCCCCTGCGCCGTCGATACCTTCGCTGATGCCTTCCGCTCGCCCGGCTGTGTGTTTAAATTCGTAATTCATGCAGCTCCGATGGGCTGAACGGTACGAGGGGCGGTGTCCGCGCGCGTCTCCACGAATTAGTACAGAACGGGGCTTGTTCGTGAGCATACATGTACCACGCGGATACCACGAACATTTTCCGAGTAGGGTACACTCCTCGCGCGCGCCGCTCATTATCCGCCGCGTACGTGTCAGTTTCGGATACTACACGACATTACCACGAAGATCACTTTTGCGGCCTCCGTAGCTAGTAGGTAGCACACTGCTACCCGTACGCGGGAATGATCTAAACTAGTTTATGGGGTTTCCCTCCTTGACCTAACCGCTTTTTAGCTACAAGTGCTGCTCAGTGGTACGGGAACTAGGCATATATTGTTGCGCCCTTTTCAGGTGCAGCACGAGTAGACATAAAAGCAGCCAGAACAGCTGAGCCTGCCATCTTCCAGTTTTCGCTGCGTTCCACGCAGCGATGTAAAAACTGTCTCGTAACCAGTTGCGAGCAAGGTCACCCCAGGCTGTTCAAGACCACACCCGGCTCACCACCCGAGTGTGATATTCTCGTCCGTACGTCCGTGCGTTACCATGCCAGATGGAGAAGAACCCGTCGCCGAGCCGACGTTGGAGTCGCTGAACGCAGATATGAGGGCCCAATCTTCATTACTGCGAGAATTGGCTACAGCTGTGGCGCAATTGACGGCTCGTGATCGCGTTGTTGATGGGAAAGGGGCACATGGCTCCGGCTCCGGGCAGCGCTTCGCGGGACAGCCGACAGGCAGCGGGGGAGCCGCAGAGCGCCCCGACTTGCTAGAGCTAGCCCAGAGCGGCCGTGTCGGAGCAAAATCCGTGAGTGCCGAGGATGACTACCTCGCGGTGCCAGAGCTACTGCAGAGAGCAGAGTCTGGTTACGAGGCCGTTTGACCGGTCAGCCGAGTGCCTGGACTCTTCCCCCTGAGCACCGACCTAACGAACGAGTACCTCAAGCAAGACGACCGGCGTCTGCCGGCCCAGGAGGAGTACTTGTGGATGTCGTGTTTCGGGGCCCACATGGCCGAACTTTTCGTGGCTCTCGACGAGCTGCTACCTTACGTCCCTGCCGCTAACCAGGACTTCACCCCCTACCTCGCGAGAGCTCGGAATCACGCCGAGGCCATCGACAAGGCGTTTCGTTTTCGTTTGGCTTTCCTGCGGAGGCTAAATGAGATCAAGCGTGTGCACGGTGACCAAGGTGTTCTGGACGTGCTGCGAGCCCAGCATTTTCAGCCTGCTTCGGAGTATCTGGGTTCAGCGATTTTTGGGGACCTCATGAAGGACTACGAGCGTCGTGTCTTCGAGGCGACCGTTGCCAGCAGCGCAAAGGCAACCGCTACTGCCCGAGTAGCAGCTGCAGCTGCAGGTCGCGGGCGTGGGCGAGGACGTGGCGGCGGGCGTGGACGTGGCCGCGAAGGTGAGCACGAGTGACGGTGTTGGGCGCCTTTCGTCGGAGCTGCTGGAGCTTTGCGAGGCCACCTTTCGGTGACCGCCGCAAGACGCACCCTTGCAGCGCGACGGCGAGGTGAGCGCCCTGTGTGAGGACCTGACCCCCCCACCTTACAGACTTCCTTTAGACCTTCCTCGGTGCGGCGCTTCTTACAGCTACAACCGAGTGCGGCTCAACCATCCGCACACCTGCACATGGCGGCTCAACCAACCGTTTTCCTTACCACCCCATCTTTGCGTCCGTCGGTTGTTACACTACGTGTCACAACTGATTCGCAACGACCAAGTTTCGCGCGTGTACGTTATGCACGGGACAGGCGCTACGAGCGCGAAGGGCGCGCGGGGCGGCCCTCTTACCTGAACCTAGCCCCGCAAACCCGTACTGAAGCTACTGCAAACCCGTCCAGCAGCTACCGGCCAACCGCCGGGAACCTAACCGCTGCTGCCGAGTACTTTGCGAACAGTAGTCGTACCGATGGAACTCTGTCGGTAAAACGACGCACGTACGTAATTGACGAGCCCGCAGCTGTCGCGCCGTGGGCTGCGTCACTGCGATCCCGGCTGCAGGACGCGTTCGGCTCGGACGAGCTGGGCCAGCGAACGCTCGACATGCTCTCCAGCTCCCTCAGCGCTCAGACACTCAAGAGCTACGCCGGCAGACTGTCTCAGTTCGCGGAGTTCTGCCACGACTCTGAAAACATCAGTCCGCTGGAGGCGACTACCGCTACTGTCGTTCGGTATGTTGCCTGGATCGGGGAGCGAGGGCACATCGCAGCTAAGTCGCTGCAACCGTACTTGTCTGCAATCAACACGTTCTTCGAGCTGCACAACCTCGTCCCAATCGCCAAGGACAGTCTGCACCTAACTTCAGCAAGGCGTGGGCTAATGCTGCGTCAGCGCCGGCTGGACGCTGCCCCTTTGCGTGTCCCTCTGCCTGCGGATGTAGCCTATCGCTTCGTCACAAAGGCCGAGCTAATTGTGTCTGCTCCTTACCCAGAGTACCACCTCGACTTCCGAGCTCTCTTGGCCTCGGCTGTCAACTTCATGTTCTTTGCCAGGGGCCTTACTGGCGTCTCCTGTCGAGTGCGAGATGTGCATGTCGACACCTACAACATCACCTTGCAAGTGTACCGCGAGAAGGGTCGCGCTGGCCGACGGGAACCCGACGACCTGCGCGTACTTCTCCTTCCGGTGTCCGAGCACCCTCGAGTGGCACGTCTCTTACACCACTTCATCGACAACGTCCAATCTGTCCCCCTGGTTACTGTTGGCTTGGCTGCATCGAACCTCTGGGCTGTCACAGCGGCCGAGCAGTCAAAACCTTGGACTGCGGCTACAATGTCAGACTGGCTGTCTGCAGCCATCAGTCTAGTCAACGCTGCCCCCCCTGCTTGCACTTCCTGGACTTCACACAGTCTTCGCAAGGGCGCAACCTCTGCAGCGAATGCCGTCGGTGTGCCTTTGTCCCACATTCGCTACCAAGGCGGTTGGGCCACTAACTCTGACGTCGTTCTGGACTACATCGACCCCAACGTTCTTCCTTCTTCCTGCGCATGGTTCTTCTTTGGACACATCGCCCCCCTCCGCCACTTCCTAGTCCAACATGACTCCGCAGCGGTGGCCTTCCCAGTGCCTCCTTCATGACTTGGCGCTACCTCTTCTCCGTCAATCCACCGCTCTCTCCGTTCGCTCAAGACTGGCAAAACCAGACTCAACTTTGAAATGATCTAAACTAGTTTATGGGGTTTCCCTCCTTGACCTAACCGCTTTTTAGCTACAAGTGCTGCTCAGTTGTACGGGATCTAGGCATCTGTTGTTGCGCCCTTTTCAGGTGCAGCACGAGTAGACATAAAAGCAGCCAGAACAGCTGAGCCTGCCATCTTCCAGTTTTCGTTGCGTTCCACGCAGCGCCCCCCCTGACTCCGTTTTCCCTCCACGCTTTCGCTAAACCATCCTGCCAATTTCGGCTCTTGACCGTGTAACACAGCCTGCGCGACATTTTTGGCAAAACCAGACTCAACTTTGAAACATAAGGTAAATGACTTCTCAGCCGCTTTTTCCCTGTGTTAAGCGCAGTACTGCCGTTAAGTACTCGCGACGCCGCCCGCTCCGCCGAGCCGACCGCCCGTCAGCCCGTCAGCCCCCCAGCGCCAGCCAGTCAGCCAGCCAGCCGATCATCAGCACTCCAACGGCCCTCCTTCGGGACTAGCCGCGCAGCTTTGCGGGTTTTACCGGTTGTCGCGGTTGCGTGTGTCGGCGAGGATCCCGCGATCGGTCGCGCGGTTAGGGGACTAACCGACTAAGTTATTGCTTGCGTCGAGCGCCCCCCCCCCCCCCCCCCCCCCCGCCCCGCCGACAGGTCGGAGGACAGAAAAGGCCAGGACAGGACGCCACGAGGACGGGACAGGATTCTTGGTGCAACCCGGCTCCGTTTCGCAGGCAAGATTGCCCCAGCCCGCCCGCCCGCCCTCCCGCGGTCAAACCGGCAGGCCTTAGCGCCCCCATCGCGTAAAAACTAGTCCCTAACCGAGCGGTATCCGCCCCTTGCTGTCGGCCCTGTCCGGCCGGCGACTCGGGGATCCGTAACCCTTGTACCTCGCGCTAGGGAATGTTTGCCAGGACCCTACCGCATTACCGAGTTTTCCCGCATGGTATAACATAACCGTAGCTCCGGTAGGGTTGGCCCCGATATGGGCAACCGCGCGCCACCGGGTGCAGCCGTCATAGTGACGGGGGTTCGCCCTTGGACGGTTGGGCACTTGGCTGAGGGCGCTGGGGCGTCCCTGCGTCGTGTGTGTTGTTGGGGGGACCCGTCGCCACTACCTGCCTTTTGGAGCCGCGTCGATCGGGCGTTTAATGGCCGGCCCTCGGCCATTCCGAAGATCGATCGTGTGTTGCAGCGGGATGGACTGGTGCGCTTTGATGTGTATTATACCCAAGGGCAGGGTGCGCATGTCCGCGAGCGTTTACAACGTTTTGCATGCCGGTGGGGTTGGTACTTGCGGGAACACCGCTCGTACTGGGATCGCCACGCCGCCCGCCCTCCCCCTCCCTCCCACCCCTTGCCCTTTCCCCTCCCTCCCATGCCCGCCCACCTGTGCGTTGCGACGCTTAATGTGAATGGGTTGTCTTCTAAGGTGGAGGATGTTGGCGCGCTGCTGATCGAGCGATTTGTAGATGTTCTGCTCGTTCAGGAGACCACGGTCAAAGCGACTGATATGCGAGTGCGTTTTAATGGGTACTCTGACTACTATTCGTTCGGTGACCGCGTTGCATCGGAACGTGGGTGTGTTAGTCCGGTCGCATCAGTACCGGGCGCGGGCAGTCGGCGCGCCCCGCCCATGTTGGACATGTGTCCGGGTGGGGGGAGGTTGTAGTGACTCTAACAAACTTCAAACCGTACTTAATCAGTGCTTGCGGTGCCTCATTGGGGTGGGTAAAAACTCTCATGGGGTGGCCACTGCACCGATGATGCGGGAGTTGGATATTGCGCCCATAGAGGCTACGGCCGATGCGCTCGGGCGTTTCTTAAAGCATCCGACTTGAAAATGTGACAATAATGGTATACTCTCTGTACGGGTATTGTATGATCGTAGAATCATATAGTACGAGTACCTCATGTATCGTATGTGTGTGCGCGTGTGTCACGCGCCACTAGGTGTGAGATGACTAGAGCGTGCGATCTTTCAGGCGTGCGCATTTCACTGGCTATCTGTTTGGACGATAGCTTTGATGCATATAGGAAACGCTTCATGCCATCTATGATTAGAACGTCGAATGGCTATTAAGTCGTCCTCATAAACAATCAGACCAGTTTCCTCACGGAGTTTCCGCACAGCCGTGCCGCGCACAGTTGGATCATATGCTGTCGACTTTCCGACTGGTAAGAACTGATGATCGAGCGATCTGTAGATGTTCTGCTCATTCAGGAGACCACGGTTAGGGCGACCGATATGCGAGTGCGTTTTAATGGGTACTCTGACTACTATTCGTTCGGGGACCGCGTTGCATCGGAACGTGGGTGTTGTGTGTTAGTCCGGTCGCCGTACCGGGCGCGGGCAGTCGGCGCGCCCCACCCATGTTGGACCTGTGTCCGGGTGGGGGGAGGTTGCAGTGACTCCGCGGCCACTATATTTATCTCGGCCTATTTGCCCACCGGCTCACAGGGGGAACCGTATCGGGACCGCCTGCGCGAAGAGTTGGCGCGGCTTCGGACGAGTTATCCGAGGGATATGATTGTGGTGGGGGGGGATTGGAACATGGATGAAAGGGAGTTGACGGCTCTACTCAGGCGTTGGCGGTGCCTTCCCGGCGGTAAGCCCATGTGGCCGCGGGATGCATCGGCGCGCGAACGGGGTACTTGCCGGAGGGGCAGCTGCCGCGTTCTCGACCACTTCATCGCATGGCCTCCCACCATAGGCCCTCCCCCCCCTCTCTCGCCCTCGGCATGGGTGGACTACTCTTGGGACACCTCCGATCACTTCCCTGTCCTGTCTTCTTTCCCCGTGGGCGCCATCCGTGAGGATGCCTGTCCACCTCCCCTGCATGAACGCCTGTCTGCAAGGTCCATTCCCAAACCGGCCCACGGTGACTCTCCCTCTGAATGGCCCAAGCCGTTCCACGATTTTGTCACCGCTAATCCGTTCGCGGTGCTCACCCCTCTAGATGACCCACCTGTAGACGGCGGGCCCTCGGGAGGGGGGGGATCCCTAGACACCGGCGCCGACCACTTTATCCAGGCAATATGGTCTGCGGCGCGTGGGGTAGGGGCTGTTACCAAGCCCAGGCGTCGTGGCCTAGGGCCGCCGCTCCAACGGTCTGTCCTAGGTGCGATTAATCGTCGGCGCATGGCCTTTATGGCGTGCCGGGGGACTAGGGGCCCTCGGGATGCCGCTCTAGCGTCGGCACATTATGCTGCTGCACGGCATAGGGTCCGGACACTAGTACGTAATAACCGCCGCCGCCAGAGGGAGCGGGCCGTGCTAAAAGCGGTTCAGGATTTTAAGAAGGGTGGTGGGAGACGGGAGTTCTGGAAGTGGGCGCGCTCTCTACGTAAGGGGCAGGGTTCATTCGAGGGCGCGAACGACCAGCCAGTACGCGATCCGGTATCGGGGGTACTTCATACCGAGCCGGGCGAAATCAATGCGTGCTGGGCGCGGCACTATCGGGAGCTGCTGCGTGACCCCTACCCCCTAGCACAACGGGTTGCGATATACCGTGCGGCGTGGGAACACCGACACGGTACATCCCCACCCATTGCCCCCGCACTAAACGGGATTAATGGGCATATAACATGGGAGGAACTAGTCAAGGCTCTTAGGCGTTTAAAAAATAATAAGGCCCAGGGGCAGGATGGGATCACTGCAGAGGCTTTAAAATTGGCGATATACGCCCCGAATAGCCATTTTGGCAAGGCATTGCTGGCCTTAATTAACGGGATATGGACTAAGAACTATATCCCCCAGCAGAGGCGTGGCTCGGCCATAGTATCGGTGCCCAAGAAAGGCGACGCGACCGTTATGGACAATTATAGGGGTATTTCGATTATGGGTGCCGCTATGAAACTCCTTATGACCATCATTTCCCAACGCTTGCAAGACGTCTGCCAAGCTAAAGGGATAATCCGCCGTTGGCAAGCGGGTTTTATGCGGAATGAGGAGGGCCCCATGCAAGTCGCCAGCTTGTTCGATATCGCGGCTCGTCGCCAAGCGGCAGGTCTACCCACGTACGCGGGTTTTATTGACTTTAGGAAGGCATATGACACCGTACCTCATGAGCTTTTATTCCTAAAACTACAAGCCGTAGGAGTTTCGGGTCATATGCTTACCTTCATTAAAACTTTATACA
This sequence comes from Tetraselmis striata, assembly GCA_006384855.1. Classification (NCBI taxonomy): domain Eukaryota; kingdom Viridiplantae; phylum Chlorophyta; class Chlorodendrophyceae; order Chlorodendrales; family Chlorodendraceae; genus Tetraselmis; species Tetraselmis striata. The sequence goes on from VCJN01000969.1 coordinate 17,375, forward strand.
TGGATAGTATGGTACGGGTCAAGACAGGGGTGGCCCCGGGAACACTATCAGACCCCATACCCATAGAGCGTGGCCTCCGACAGGGATGCCCCGCTTCCCCCATCCTATTTAACATATTTATTAACGATATATTCGATGGGGTAGAACATCTAGGATGTGATGTACCAGGGTGCACTGACACATTAGCGGCAAGGCAACCACTAAGGGTGCCAGGTCAGTTATACGCGGACGACGCTGTTGGTATCACATGCTCGTTCGATAACCTGCTCGCCCACTTCTCGCAGTGGGCGGAGGATCATTTTATGGGGTTTGGGGTACTTAAGTGTGGGGTGATGGCATTAGGCCGATATTCCGACGAGACCGCGTTACGCGAACAAGCTGCCCGATGGCAGCTTGGGGGGGAACGGGTACCGGTTGTAAATGAATATAGGTACTTGGGTACGGTCATTAAGTCGGATTTAGGTATGCAACACATAGTAGACGACCGGGTTAAGAAGGGTAAACGCGCTATTGAGGCGCTCGATTCGGTATTAGTCGGTGGACGGGACATAATCCCTATTAATGTGCGTGTGTCGGTTTTTAAAACCTGTGTACTGCCGGTTTTAACTTATGGGTGTGAAGTATGGGGCATGGATAGAACTAGCGGCGCAAATAAATTACAAACTGTACTCAATCAGTGCTTGCGTTGCCTCATTGGGGTAGGTAAAAACTCCCCCGGGGTAGCCACTGCACCGATGATGCGGGAATTGGATATTGCGCCCATAGAGGCTACGGCCGCTGCGGCACGGGCTCGGGCGTTCCTTAAAGCATCCGACTTGAATACATGTATAACCCATTTAGTAGATCAGCGAAGTCGGGCGCGCCCTAACACGTGGACGTCGGGGACTGTGCGGTGGTTTGATCGACTAGCTAGGGCGAACGTAGGGCTAGCTGAGGGGGCGCACCTTCCACTTGAGTGGAGGTCACTAGCCGCGCGCGATGCCGCTAAACTAGTAAAGGCATCGGTGTGGGCGCGTACGAATCGTCGGTATCGTTAGCACGCAATAACACCTGGGGTATCTATGTCCAGGCGTCCTATGCGTCAAACCCGTTGCCACAGTACGGTGTGGGTGTCCCCGCGGGGGTTGTGGCCGGGTTGCACATTATGATACAATTACGCACCCGAGTATTTCCCACTGCCCGCCGATTGGCCCGGATTCATGCCATGCCTGAGCGGTTCCTTGAACACTGCCCTGCATGTGGCGGAGGTGAATCTGAGACTATCGAACATATGTTGGTGGAGTGCCCGCGGTGGGGGTATCACCGTCATAATTTTGGGTTGTTAGTTCCGGAGTTCAGGGATTTTATTAGTAGTCAGGTTAGTGCGTCAACGCCTGAGGACTTAACTGCCTTTATTTTGGGCGGGGTCCCCCCCTTCCCTTCACGGCGCCCTGGATTTTACTGGGAATGGGAAAATTTTCCAGCTATGGCGTCGGGCCCTCCCTCACATTGCCTTTTTTGTTGCACATGTATCGCACTCCCGAAATGCTTTCCTCCGCGGGTTGGGGCTTGCCCCAACTCGCATTACTCGAATGGGCCGACGCCCAAACGGGTAGGGCGGACCTTTCGTGGTCAGTGCCGGGTATTTTGATGGCAGTGTTTTAGACGGTGATCCAACAGTGTTGGAAATTCCGTCACTGGCCTCCAATTAGTCTTGCGAAATGCTTCGGCAATTTGCTTGATGACTATAACGGAGCGTCGCCTACCCAGGGCTTTCCGTAACTGGATTGCTGCCTATAAACGGCCGTCGTAGAGACGCAGCAAGGGTTTCACTGGTGCCAATCCTGTCCCGGGGGCGAAAAAAAAGGTAAATGACCGTGTAGATGTGTAGTACACAGGGTACATCAGGCGGCGGGGTTCGCAGGGGTGAAACATCCGCAATGATAACGTGAATAAACCGGTATACAGCAAATACTATTATATAGTTGCGCGCGCGCGCGTGCGCAGCTACCGGGCGCGCGGCGCGCTGGACGGCGGCGGTCAGCGGCGGCCGTGACGAAACTGCTGCTGACCGCATACCATCTTTCCGCCAGCCGCGCCCACCCGAAAGACCGCGCCCCCCAGCGCCGTTGACGCGTAGGCCGGTCCTGGCGCGGGCAGGAGGGCAGGTATCCCTCCCCTGCGTACCGATGAGGGGGGTGCTGGGCTCTCGGGCTGCGCGCCGCGCGCTGCGCGCGGGCAGGTGCCAGCGGGCGGCGCGAGAGCCGCCAGAACATAATCTGGCGGGGCACAGGGGGCTGCAGCCGCGCTCACGGTGGCCCTTGGGTCACCCCGACCGGTGTTTTGAGCACCAGCCACACTGGAACATGGGCGGCGGCGGTGCGAGGGGCGGATGTGGAGCCGCGCGCGGGCGAGGCGCGGCAAGCCGCGCGGCGGTGATGGTGCCCGATTTTAGGCCAAGTCGGGACCCTTCAGAAAAAATCAAAAATCACGGACTAAACGCATTTGAAACCGTTTTGAGCATTGCCAGACACGGGTATATGGGTAACATAGTGCTGGTTGAAAGGGTGGACCTTGCTGTGGTGGTTGTGTTATGTGGGGATGGGGACCCATGCCGCCGTAGCCCGCGCACCCCTACGTTATGAGTATAACATGCTAGTTGGAGCTCCACATGCAGTCCAACCCTCCCCAAAGTTCATCAATGCATGCCCACTGTATCATAGATGGGTTGCATGGTGTCCCTTTTGATTTTTCTGATGAACGACAAAGATGCACCACATGGGCGCATAGGGTGCGCGCGGGGTGGGCGGCCATTCTGCATCTGCACAAAGTAGCCATATTAAGGGCTATATGATGTGTTCTAAGTACATGCAGTGCTTTGGGGGGGCATGAGTGTTGCACTCCCAAGTTTTGGGAGTGGCCGGCTCTTGTCGCTTACCCCGCGCCCCGCGTACGCTCAGCACGACCCCCCCGATATGATGCCAAAACTTTGACCACCAAATCCTTTAGCTAGGAGCTTGGATTGCTAGGAGAGCCAAGCATGGGGCTCATGCATGCCTAACCTGCAAGTGGTATAGCTAGTGTGGCGTTGAGCCCTTTCATCTGGTGACAAGGGCAGCTTGAATTCGTCAGTGAAGGCTACTCGGTTTACCTGTACGGGTAGTGCCAGTTCTTAGCCCATATTCCGGTACGGATGATGACGATCTGATGATAAAAACCCTAAAAACCCTAGGAAACCCTGGTTTTCGCAGCGCCGTCAGGGTTCTGTGACGACCCTGCCGGCCCGCTCCGCCTGGACCGGCCCGCGCCGGTCCGACGGCGCCCTTTATCCGAGTATAAAGGGCGGCCGCGGACCGGGAGCGCCTTCAGTTGTTGGAAGGCACCCGACTATATTGTCTCCCTCCCGCCCACCCGGAGACAACTATTCGCTTCTGTGGTACGTTTCCGGATGCTGCTCGATTTAGATTAGGGATTGTCTGGTTATTAGTTGTGAAAGCGCCGGAGGTGGGGAGCGAATATCAGTATTGATATACGCCATCCCACAGGGGTGTAGCGTGTCCGATAAGCCCAGGTGCTGCAGCAAATAGTCGGACTTTTCCAGCATCTTGGCCGTGATGAGAGGCCGGGAGCAGCATAGCGGAATGTACTGTCCTGATGAGCCACGTGATCGCTGGTGGCATGTTATTTACAACACCTGGCGGGGGCTCGGGACGCGCGGCGCCTTTCCGGACACCATCCGGTCTGGCGGCCCCTGTACCAGTCGTGGATCTTTCGGTCCCAGCCGACCCCGTATACATTTTGATGCAAAATCTACGCTGTCTACCTGCGAAAACTCCTTGAATTCATTTTGTCCAAACCGTATAAATTCCCCTACCTCTTGGGTTGAGCGGAGGAAAAGAAGGACCGCGTCCGAAATCGCCTGGAATATGAGAGAATCGATACCGGTTGCAATACGGTTTTATCACGGATTTTTAGGCGTCCTTTGTCCGTCCGTCCTCTGTCCTCCGTCCGTCCGTCCTCCGTCATACGCGCTTCGTGTATAAATCGTCATACGTTCGGTGTTCGCTCGTTTGATTTCACGGTACAGATACGAGTACGGCTCATTTCTGAATGGATGCGCGTGTATTCTAGCCCAGGCACGTCATATATCCGTTTGATACGCCAAAATAAGGCGGTACCGCATCGCGTTTGTTAGGGTTACCACCATAACCCTACCTGCATACCTATACCCGCATTCATGTGTACACCCATACCCATACTGTCCACTCACTTATATACTAGCACGCCTATATACATACTGCTCATCCGCCCATACATATAGACTGCGCACATGTTACACGTGATCACGCCCACGTGATCATGCCCTCGTCAGCCATTACGCCCCGATGGCTCCCTGATGACTCCAAGCCTAGATTGCATACCCAAGCCTAATGCCTGCGCATGCGACCGACTGCTGAGCCGATAGTTGTATAAAGCCATGTACACCCCGGTACACTGTAACAATCTCCTTTGCTGCAAACCTTTCCCTTGCCTATGCTAAAGTCCCTCGCCTAAAGCTTACATTGGTTTCGCTGAGCTCTGGTTAAGATCCCCCGTTGCGTTTCCACTGCGCATGCCCGTCCCCCGCCGCGCCTGGCGCTGCTGCCGGTCGCCCCCCCTCCCCGCACCTGCCATCGTGAACGACCAGCCTATCACTGCCGCCGCCGCCGCCGCTAACCAACGAAGTACATATCGACACCGCCCGGTGGCCCGTGTAATCCGGGCCGAGCTGGCCAAACCCACGACCCGCGCCCTAGCCACGGACATCACTACGCATCATCCCGCATCGCCAATGAACGTCACTTCGCCCCCCCCCCCCCCCCCCCCCCCGGCCGCACGCTCCCCCACGCCGCCACACATCCCTCTGCCACTAACCCTCAGCGCTGACCGAATATGACGGCATATGCGATGGATGTCGCCGAACGGGCGACTCCGTCAAGAAATGCTCGTCGACGAGCAAGGCACAACAGTGGCACCAGACAATGGCTGCCAGAAGGCAGCTAAGGGTATTACCTAGCTGAACTCGCACCGCCTTCCCGGTTAACGACGGTTTGGGGCCAGCCTAGATTTGATTTCGAATTGAAAACCAATCGATAATCTGTCTGACTGGCCGTATTGTTCCCCATTCCCGAGACTATGCCTGTTGGCTTGCCCCCAGTGAACGAGCTAACTCC
>VCJN01000971.1:0-53358 GCA_006384855.1 Tetraselmis striata
CCCCGCCCACCCGCTTCCCCCCCGCACGCGGCCACCCTCTCGAGAGTCTGCCAGCCGGTCCGCCCGACCCGCTCGATCAAGGGCTGCGTCTGCTCGACGTGCCCCCACCCAACGCTCTCGTCGCCTGGCGGCCCTTGCCGTTGGACCTAGCCGGGCCGATACGCAGTCAGTGGCGGGTCAGGGGCAGGGCCCGCCAGCGGCAGACATGTCGCCGAGCTTGGCTGTCGCTGGCGATGCCGGCGAGGGCTGGCCTACGCATAGCGATAGACAGGCTGGGGAGAGCGGCGGGCAGGGAGCCGGCGCGTAGTCGGCAGCCACACCCTGTGGACTTGCGCTCGCATTAGGCGGGGGTGGGGGCGTGCCGGATGCCCCAGCGGCTCGGAGGCTGGTAAAGGCGCGACAACCACCATGCTCACGGTAAGAGCTGTGGAATAGGCGGGATGGAGGGCGGGGGCCGGGGGGGTTGTGGCCGTGCTGTGATGTAATGCTGTGGTAGTGTGGTGCACCTTTGCGTTTTTATACGGCTTGCTAATTATGTCGCCATTACACGTTCGACTGACAGCCCCCGACTCCAAAAAGTAGCACGAGCAACGCACTCCCTGCCCCCGCTGCCGACGAGTTGCAGCCGGCCTCAAAGAAGCAACGCCAGTCGCCAAGGTGGGCGGGCTTGCTGCGATGTAATGTTGCTGTCCTGGGCTTCTGTTGTTTTCGGCTTGCTAAGATTGTCGCCATCGCGCGTTCGACCCACAGCCCCCGATTGCAAAGCACGAGCGACACACCCCCTTGCCTTGCTGCCGACGAGTCGCAGCCGGCCTCAAATGAAGCGACGCCAGTCGCCACGGTGGGCGGCCTTGCTTCGATGTAAGGCTATGCTAGGCTGTTTTAGTTTTCGACTGGCTAATTATGCCGCCATCGCACGTTCCACCCACAGCCCCCGAGTGCAAAACGTGGCACAAGCGACGCACCCCCTTCGCCTTGCTGCCGACGAGTCGCCGCCGGCTCGCATGCGCCACCAATCGCAAGGGTGGGCGGCTTTGCTGCGATGTAAGGTTAAGCTAGGCTTTTGCAGTTTCCGGCTTGCTAATTATTATGCCGCCATCGCACGTTCCACCGATAGCCCCCGAGTCCCAAACCTTGCACGAGCGACGCATCCCCTCGCCCGATGCTGACGAGTCGCAGCCGGCTTCAACCGAGGCGACGCACGTCGCCAAGGCGGGCGGCCTTGCTGCGACATAATGATGTTATCCACCTTTGCATTTTTATGGCTTGCTAAATATGTCGCCATCGCGCGTTCGACCCCCCCCCCCCCCCCCCCCCCCCCCCCCCCCGACTGCTAGCTGCACGAGCGACGCACCCCCTCGCCTTGCTGTCGGCGAGTCGCAACCGGCCTCAAAAGAAGCGACGCCAGTCGCAAGGTGGGCGGCCTTGCTGCGATGTAAGGCTATGTTGGGTTTTTTTAGTTTCCGACTTGCTGATTATGTAGACGCCATCGCACATTCGACCCATACCTCCCGACTGCAAAAACTGGCACGAGCGACGCACCCGCTGCCCCCGCTGCAAAAGGCCCGAACGACCCTCACAGTTTGCTCACAGTTGCGGCAATCCTTTGGTGTCGCCTGTGCAGGCCGGAAGAAGCAAAAAGGGGGAAAAGGCAAGGGCAAACGCGGGCAGGGTGGTGCTGGCTCCAAGCGCGGCCGTGAGGAGCGATCCCGCCGCCGATTATTGCCACTCCCGTCACTTCCTCTTCACCCACCTCCCCTGGAGCACCGCACAAGTCCGTCCCATCCGCTGCAGTCAAGCCGCCGCGGTCCTGGTCCATCGTTCCCCAGGACGTGAGGAAGAGGGCGGAGCGCAGGATCGCCAGCTCTACTATGGGGTGGGCACCGCTGAAGTGGTGCCGGGCGCAGCGGAGCCTGAGACCCTGGTGATGTATGCAAAAGTGCCCGCCATAGATAAAGGTGGCTGCACTGCCGGCACCTTCTGGACTCGTCGCAGTCGCAGGAAACCCCATTGTCGCCCGCAGAAACGCACTTCAGTCGACAACAAACTCTGTGGACGGCTTGCAAGAAGCGACAAGGTTGGGGCAGCAATCCTCGCCTACTGTTGGTATACGTGACAATGCGCGCCTGGGTGACATGGTACTCGGAGTGGCAGTCGTGTTGTATGGCAGTCGTGTTGACGCACCCCCTCGCGTGCCTGCTGCCGAGCCGCAGCCGGCCTCGACAAGGGCGACGCGAGTCGTCAAGGTGGGTTGGCCCCGTTGCACGTGTTGCCATTGCGCACCTATTACTTTTACGGCTCGCTAATAGAGTCGAAATCGCACGTTGGCCCCGCATACCCCGAGCGCAGAGGCTTGCCCGCGCGACGCACCCCCTCGAAGCGCTGTTTCCGAGTCGCAGCCGGCCTCGACAGGGGCGCCTCATGTCGCCAAGGTGGGTTGGACCCGCTGCACCTTTGTTGCCGTTGCGCACTTGTTACTTTTACGGCATGCTAATTGAGTCGCCATCGCACGTTGGCCCCCGCAGACCCCAAGGGCAAAAGCTGGCCCGAGCGACGAACCCCCTCGCGGCGCTGCTCCTAACCCGCATGCCAAACGCTCTCGTCGCGTGGCGGCCCTGGCCATTGGACCTAGCTGGGCCGATACGCAGTCAGTGGCGGGTCAGGGGCAGGGCCCGCCAGCGGCAGACATGTCGCCGAGTTTGGCGGCTGCCGCTGGCGATGCGGCCGAGGGCTTGCCTACGCCTAGAAATAGCCACGCGGGGGAGAGCGGCGGGCAGGGAGCCGGCGCGTCGGCAGCCACACTCTCTGGACTGGCGCTAGCATTAGGCGGTGGTGAGGGCGTGCCGGATGCCAGCGGCTCGGAGGCTAAAGGCGCGACAACCACCACGCCCATTGTAAGAGATGCGGAAAAGGCGGGATGGAGGGCAGGGTGGAGAGGGGGGGGGGGGGGGGGGGGGGGGTTGGCCGTGCTGCGATATAATGTTGTGATGCACCTTTGTATTTTTATACGGCTTGCTAATTATGTCGCCATTACATGTTCGACTGACAGCCCCCGACTCCAAAAACTAGCACGAGCAACGCACTCCCTGCCCCCGCTGCCGACGAGTTGCAGCCGGCCTGAATAGAAGCAACGCCAGTCGCCAAGGTGGGCGGCCGTGCTGCGATGTAAGGTTATCATGGGCTTCTGTTGTTTTCGGCTTGCTAATTATGTCGCCATCGCACGTTCGACCCAACAGCCCCCAATTGCAAAAGCTGGCACGAGCGACGCACCCCCTTGCCTTGCTGCCGACGAGTCGCAGCCGGCCTCAAATGAAGCGACCCCAGTCGCCAAGGTGGGCGGCCTTTGTGATGTAAGGCTATGGGTTATGGGCTCATGTAGTTTCCGGCTTGCTAATTATTATGCCGCCATCGCACGTTCGACCCACAGCCCCCGAGCGACGCACCCCCTCGCCTTGCTGCCGACGAGTCGCAGCCGGCCTCAAATGAAGCGACGCCAGTCGCCAAGGTGGACGGCCTTGCTGTGATGTGAAGCTATGAGATATAGGCTCCTGTAGTTTCCGGCTTGCTAATTTTGTCGCCATCGCACGTTCCACGCACAGCCCCCGAGCGACGCACCACCTCGCCTTGCTGCCGACGAGTCGCGGCCGGCTCGCAAGAGGCGCCGGGAGTCGCCAAGGTGGGTGACCTTACTGCGATGCTGTAAGGCTATGCTAGGTTGTTTTAGTTAGTTTCCGACTTGCTAATTGTGTCGCCATCGCACGTTCGTCCGACAGCCCCCGACTGCAAAAGCTGGCACGAGTGACGCACCACCTCGCCTTGCTACCGACGAGTCGCAGCCGGCTTGCAAGAGGCGCCGCGAGTCGCTACGGTGGGCGGCCTTTCTGCGAGGTAAGGCTATGCTGGGCTGTTTCAGTTTTCGGCTTGGTAATGATAATGTCGCCATCGCACATTCGACCCACAGCCCCGAGTGCAAAAGCTTGCACAAGCGACGCATCTCCTCGCCCCCGCCAACGAGTCGCAGCCGCCCTCAACAGAAGCGACACACGTCGCCAGGGTGGTCGGCCTTGCTGCGACATAATGGTGTTGTCCACCTTCGCGTTTTTATGGCTTGCTACTTATGTCGCCATCGCGCGTTCAACCTACCCACATCCCCCCGACTGCTAGCTGCACGAGCGACGTACCCCCTCGCCTTGCTGCCGCATAGTCGCAACCGGCCTCAAAAGAAGCGACGCCAGTCGCAAGGTGGGCGGCCTTGCTGCGACATAATGTTGTTGTCCACCTTCGCGTTTTTATGGCTTGCTAATTATGTCGCCATCGCACGTTCGACCCACAGCCCCCGAGCGACGCACCCCCTCGCCTTGCTGCCGACGAGTCGCAGCCGGCCTCAAATGAAGCGACGCCAGTCGCCAAGGTGGACGGCCTTGCTGCGACATAATGTTGTTGTCCACCTTCGCGTTTTTATGGCTTGCTAATTATGTCGCCATCGCACGTTCGACCCACAGCCCCCGAGCGACGCACCCCCTCGCCTTGCTGCCGACGAGTCGCAGCCGGCCTCAAATGAAGCGACGCCAAGGTGGACGGCCTTGCTGTGATGTGAAGCTATGAGATATAGGCTCCTGTAGTTTCCGGCTTGCTAATTTTGTCGCCATCGCACGTTCCACGCACAGCCCCCGAGCGACGCACCACCTCGCCTTGCTGCCGACGAGTCGCGGCCGGCTCGCAAGAGGCGCCGGGAGTCGCCAAGGTGGGTGACCTTACTGCGATGCTGTAAGGCTATGCTAGGTTGTTTTAGTTAGTTTCCGACTTGCTAATTATGTCGCCATCGCACGTTCGTCCGACAGCCCCCGACTGCAAAAGCTGGCACGAGCGACGCACCACCTCGCCTTGCTACCGACGAGTCGCAGCCGGCTTGCAAGAGGCGCCGCGAGTCGCTACGGTGGGCGGCCTTTCTGCGAGGTAAGGCTATGCTGGGCTGTTTCAGTTTTCGGCTTGGTAATGATAATGTCGCCATCGCACATTCGACCCACAGCCCCGAGTGCAAAAGCTTGCACAAGCGACGCATCTCCTCGCCCCCGCCAACGAGTCGCAGCCGCCCTCAACAGAAGCGACACACGTCGCTAGGGTGGTCGGCCTTGCTGCGACATAATGGTGTTGTCCACCTTCGCGTTTTTATGGCTTGCTACTTATGTCGCCATCGCGCGTTCAACCTACCCACATCCCCTCGACTGCTAGCTGCACGAGCGACGTACCCCCTCGCCTTGCTGCCGCATAGTCGCAACCGGCCTCAAAAGAAGCGACGCCAGTCGCAAGGTGGGCGGCCTTGCTGCGACATAATGTTGTTGTCCACCTTCGCGTTTTTATGGCTTGCTAATTATGTCGCCATCGCACGTTCGACCCACAGCCCCCGAGCGACGCACCCCCTCGCCTTGCTGCCGACGAGTCGCAGCCGGCCTCAAATGAAGCGACGCCAGTCGCCAAGGTGGACGGCCTTGCTGCGACATAATGTTGTTGTCCACCTTCGCGTTTTTATGGCTTGCTAATTTTGTCGCCATCGCACGTTCCACGCACAGCCCCCGAGCGACGCACCCCCTCGCCTTGCTGCCGACGAGTCGCAGCCGGCCTCAAATGAAGCGACGCCAGTCGCCAAGGTGGACGGCCTTGCTGTGATGTGAAGCTATGAGATATAGGCTCCTGTAGTTTCCGGCTTGCTAATTTTGTCGCCATCGCACGTTCCACGCACAGCCCCCGAGCGACGCACCACCTCGCCTTGCTGCCGACGAGTCGCGGCCGGCTCGCAAGAGGCGCCGGGAGTCGCCAAGGTGGGTGACCTTACTGCGATGCTGTAAGGCTATGCTAGGTTGTTTTAGTTAGTTTCCGACTTGCTAATTGTGTCGCCATCGCACGTTCGTCCGACAGCCCCCGACTGCAAAAGCTGGCACGAGTGACGCACCACCTCGCCTTGCTACCGACGAGTCGCAGCCGGCTTGCAAGAGGCGCCGCGAGTCGCTACGGTGGGCGGCCTTTCTGCGAGGTAAGGCTATGCTGGGCTGTTTCAGTTTTCGGCTTGGTAATGATAATGTCGCCATCGCACATTCGACCCACAGCCCCGAGTGCAAAAGCTTGCACAAGCGACGCATCTCCTCGCCCCCGCCAACGAGTCGCAGCCGCCCTCAACAGAAGCGACACACGTCGCCAGGGTGGTCGGCCTTGCTGCGACATAATGGTGTTGTCCACCTTCGCGTTTTTATGGCTTGCTACTTATGTCGCCATCGCGCGTTCAACCTACCCACATCCCCCCGACTGCTAGCTGCACGAGCGACGTACCCCCTCGCCTTGCTGCCGCATAGTCGCAACCGGCCTCAAAAGAAGCGACGCCAGTCGCAAGGTGGGCGGCCTTGCTGCGACATAATGTTGTTGTCCACCTTCGCGTTTTTATGGCTTGCTAATTATGTCGCCATCGCACGTTCGACCCACAGCCCCCGAGCGACGCACCCCCTCGCCTTGCTGCCGACGAGTCGCAGCCGGCCTCAAATGAAGCGACGCCAGTCGCCAAGGTGGACGGCCTTGCTGCGACATAATGTTGTTGTCCACCTTCGCGTTTTTATGGCTTGCTAATTATGTCGCCATCGCACGTTCGTCCGACAGCCCCCGAGCGACGCACCCCCTCGCCTTGCTGCCGACGAGTCGCAGCCGGCCTCAAATGAAGCGACGCCAAGGTGGACGGCCTTGCTGTGATGTGAAGCTATGAGATATAGGCTCCTGTAGTTTCCGGCTTGCTAATTTTGTCGCCATCGCACGTTCCACGCACAGCCCCCGAGCGACGCACCACCTCGCCTTGCTGCCGACGAGTCGCGGCCGGCTCGCAAGAGGCGCCGGGAGTCGCCAAGGTGGGTGACCTTACTGCGATGCTGTAAGGCTATGCTAGGTTGTTTTAGTTAGTTTCCGACTTGCTAATTATGTCGCCATCGCACGTTCGTCCGACAGCCCCCGACTGCAAAAGCTGGCACGAGCGACGCACCACCTCGCCTTGCTACCGACGAGTCGCAGCCGGCTTGCAAGAGGCGCCGCGAGTCGCTACGGTGGGCGGCCTTTCTGCGAGGTAAGGCTATGCTGGGCTGTTTCAGTTTTCGGCTTGGTAATGATAATGTCGCCATCGCACATTCGACCCACAGCCCCGAGTGCAAAAGCTTGCACAAGCGACGCATCTCCTCGCCCCCGCCAACGAGTCGCAGCCGCCCTCAAAAGAGGCGACACACGTCGCAAGGGTGGTCGGCCTTGCTGCGACATAATGGTGTTGTCCACCTTCGCGTTTTTATGGCTTGCTACTTATGTCGCCATCGCGCGTTCAACCTACCCACATCCCCCCGACTGCTAGCTGCACGAGCGACGTACCCCCTCGCCTTGCTGCCGCATAGTCGCAACCGGCCTCAAAAGAAGCGACGCCAGTCGCAAGGTGGGCGGCCTTGCTGCGACATAATGTTGTTGTCCACCTTCGCGTTTTTATGGCTTGCTAATTATGTCGCCATCGCACGTTCGACCCACAGCCCCCGAGCGACGCACCCCCTCGCCTTGCTGCCGACGAGTCGCAGCCGGCCTCAAATGAAGCGACGCCAGTCGCCAAGGTGGACGGCCTTGCTGTGATGTGAAGCTATGAGATATAGGCTCCTGTAGTTTCCGGCTTGCTAATTTTGTCGCCATCGCACGTTCCACGCACAGCCCCCGAGCGACGCACCACCTCGCCTTGCTGCCGACGAGTCGCGGCCGGCTCGCAAGAGGCGCCGGGAGTCGCCAAGGTGGGTGACCTTACTGCGATGCTGTAAGGCTATGCTAGGTTGTTTTAGTTAGTTTCCGACTTGCTAATTATGTCGCCATCGCACGTTCGTCCGACAGCCCCCGACTGCAAAAGCTGGCACGAGCGACGCACCACCTCGCCTTGCTACCGACGAGTCGCAGCCGGCTTGCAAGAGGCGACGCGGGTCGCTACGGTGGGCGGCCTTTCTGCGAGGTAAGGCTATGCTGGGCTGTTTCAGTTTTCGGCTTGGTAATGATAATGTCGCCATCGCACATTCGACCCACAGCCCCGAGTGCAAAAGCTTGCACAAGCGACGCATCTCCTCGCCCCCGCCAACGAGTCGCAGCCGCCCTCAAAAGAAGCGACACACGTCGCCAGGGTGGTCGGCCTTGCTGCGACATAATGTTGTTGTCCACCTTCGCGTTTTTATGGCTTGCTAATTATGTCGCCATCGCACGTTCGACCCACAGCCCCCGAGCGACGCACCCCCTCGCCTTGCTGCCGACGAGTCGCAGCCGGCCTCAAATGAAGCGACGCCAGTCGCCAAGGTGGACGGCCTTGCTGTGATGTGAAGCTATGAGATATAGGCTCCTGTAGTTTCCGGCTTGCTAATTTTGTCGCCATCGCACGTTCCACGCACAGCCCCCGAGCGACGCACCACCTCGCCTTGCTGCCGACGAGTCGCGGCCGGCTCGCAAGAGGCGCCGGGAGTCGCCAAGGTGGGTGACCTTACTGCGATGCTGTAAGGCTATGCTAGGTTGTTTTAGTTAGTTTCCGACTTGCTAATTATGTCGCCATCGCACGTTCGTCCGACAGCCCCCGACTGCAAAAGCTGGCACGAGCGACGCACCACCTCGCCTTGCTACCGACGAGTCGCAGCCGGCTTGCAAGAGGCGCCGCGAGTCGCTACGGTGGGCGGCCTTTCTGCGAGGTAAGGCTATGCTGGGCTGTTTCAGTTTTCGGCTTGGTAATGATAATGTCGCCATCGCACATTCGACCCACAGCCCCGAGTGCAAAAGCTTGCACAAGCGACGCATCTCCTCGCCCCCGCCAACGAGTCGCAGCCGCCCTCAAAAGAAGCGACACACGTCGCAAGGGTGGTCGGCCTTGCTGCGACATAATGGTGTTGTCCACCTTCGCGTTTTTATGGCTTGCTACTTATGTCGCCATCGCGCGTTCAACCTACCCACATCCCCCCGACTGCTAGCTGCACGAGCGACGTACCCCCTCGCCTTGCTGCCGCATAGTCGCAACCGGCCTCAAAAGAAGCGACGCCAGTCGCAAGGTGGGCGGCCTTGCTGCGACATAATGTTGTTGTCCACCTTCGCGTTTTTATGGCTTGCTAATTATGTCGCCATCGCACGTTCGACCCACAGCCCCCGAGCGACGCACCCCCTCGCCTTGCTGCCGACGAGTCGCAGCCGGCCTCAAATGAAGCGACGCCAGTCGCCAAGGTGGACGGCCTTGCTGTGATGTGAAGCTATGAGATATAGGCTCCTGTAGTTTCCGGCTTGCTAATTTTGTCGCCATCGCACGTTCCACGCACAGCCCCCGAGCGACGCACCACCTCGCCTTGCTGCCGACGAGTCGCGGCCGGCTCGCAAGAGGCGCCGGGAGTCGCCAAGGTGGGTGACCTTACTGCGATGCTGTAAGGCTATGCTAGGTTGTTTTAGTTAGTTTCCGACTTGCTAATTATGTCGCCATCGCACGTTCGTCCGACAGCCCCCGACTGCAAAAGCTGGCACGAGCGACGCACCACCTCGCCTTGCTACCGACGAGTCGCAGCCGGCTTGCAAGAGGCGACGCGGGTCGCTACGGTGGGCGGCCTTTCTGCGAGGTAAGGCTATGCTGGGCTGTTTCAGTTTTCGGCTTGGTAATGATAATGTCGCCATCGCACATTCGACCCACAGCCCCGAGTGCAAAAGCTTGCACAAGCGACGCATCTCCTCGCCCCCGCCAACGAGTCGCAGCCGCCCTCAAAAGAAGCGACACACGTCGCCAGGGTGGTCGGCCTTGCTGCGACATAATGTTGTTGTCCACCTTCGCGTTTTTATGGCTTGCTAATTATGTCGCCATCGCACGTTCGACCCACAGCCCCCGAGCGACGCACCCCCTCGCCTTGCTGCCGACGAGTCGCAGCCGGCCTCAAATGAAGCGACGCCAGTCGCCAAGGTGGACGGCCTTGCTGTGATGTGAAGCTATGAGATATAGGCTCCTGTAGTTTCCGGCTTGCTAATTTTGTCGCCATCGCACGTTCTACGCACAGCCCCCGAGCGACGCACCACCTCGCCTTGCTGCCGACGAGTCGCGGCCGGCTCGCAAGAGGCGCCGGGAGTCGCCAAGGTGGGTGACCTTACTGCGATGCTGTAAGGCTATGCTAGGTTGTTTTAGTTAGTTTCCGACTTGCTAATTATGTCGCCATCGCACGTTCGTCCGACAGCCCCCGACTGCAAAAGCTGGCACGAGCGACGCACCACCTCGCCTTGCTACCGACGAGTCGCAGCCGGCTTGCAAGAGGCGACGCGGGTCGCTACGGTGGGCGGCCTTTCTGCGAGGTAAGGCTATGCTGGGCTGTTTCAGTTTTCGGCTTGGTAATGATAATGTCGCCATCGCACATTCGACCCACAGCCCCGAGTGCAAAAGCTTGCACAAGCGACGCATCTCCTCGCCCCCGCCAACGAGTCGCAGCCGCCCTCAAAAGAAGCGACACACGTCGCCAGGGTGGTCGGCCTTGCTGCGACATAATGTTGTTGTCCACCTTCGCGTTTTTATGGCTTGCTAATTATGTCGCCATCGCACGTTCGACCCACAGCCCCCGAGCGACGCACCCCCTCGCCTTGCTGCCGACGAGTCGCAGCCGGCCTCAAATGAAGCGACGCCAGTCGCCAAGGTGGACGGCCTTGCTGTGATGTGAAGCTATGAGATATAGGCTCCTGTAGTTTCCGGCTTGCTAATTTTGTCGCCATCGCACGTTCCACGCACAGCCCCCGAGCGACGCACCACCTCGCCTTGCTGCCGACGAGTCGCGGCCGGCTCGCAAGAGGCGCCGGGAGTCGCCAAGGTGGGTGACCTTACTGCGATGCTGTAAGGCTATGCTAGGTTGTTTTAGTTAGTTTCCGACTTGCTAATTATGTCGCCATCGCACGTTCGTCCGACAGCCCCCGACTGCAAAAGCTGGCACGAGCGACGCACCACCTCGCCTTGCTACCGACGAGTCGCAGCCGGCTTGCAAGAGGCGCCGCGAGTCGCTACGGTGGGCGGCCTTTCTGCGAGGTAAGGCTATGCTGGGCTGTTTCAGTTTTCGGCTTGGTAATGATAATGTCGCCATCGCACATTCGACCCACAGCCCCGAGTGCAAAAGCTTGCACAAGCGACGCATCTCCTCGCCCCCGCCAACGAGTCGCAGCCGCCCTCAAAAGAAGCGACACACGTCGCAAGGGTGGTCGGCCTTGCTGCGACATAATGGTGTTGTCCACCTTCGCGTTTTTATGGCTTGCTACTTATGTCGCCATCGCGCGTTCAACCTACCCACATCCCCCCGACTGCTAGCTGCACGAGCGACGTACCCCCTCGCCTTGCTGCCGCATAGTCGCAACCGGCCTCAAAAGAAGCGACGCCAGTCGCAAGGTGGGCGGCCTTGCTGCGACATAATGTTGTTGTCCACCTTCGCGTTTTTATGGCTTGCTAATTATGTCGCCATCGCACGTTCGACCCACAGCCCCCGAGCGACGCACCCCCTCGCCTTGCTGCCGACGAGTCGCAGCCGGCCTCAAATGAAGCGACGCCAGTCGCCAAGGTGGACGGCCTTGCTGTGATGTGAAGCTATGAGATATAGGCTCCTGTAGTTTCCGGCTTGCTAATTTTGTCGCCATCGCACGTTCCACGCACAGCCCCCGAGCGACGCACCACCTCGCCTTGCTGCCGACGAGTCGCGGCCGGCTCGCAAGAGGCGCCGGGAGTCGCCAAGGTGGGTGACCTTACTGCGATGCTGTAAGGCTATGCTAGGTTGTTTTAGTTAGTTTCCGACTTGCTAATTATGTCGCCATCGCACGTTCGTCCGACAGCCCCCGACTGCAAAAGCTGGCACGAGCGACGCACCACCTCGCCTTGCTACCGACGAGTCGCAGCCGGCTTGCAAGAGGCGACGCGGGTCGCTACGGTGGGCGGCCTTTCTGCGAGGTAAGGCTATGCTGGGCTGTTTCAGTTTTCGGCTTGGTAATGATAATGTCGCCATCGCACATTCGACCCACAGCCCCGAGTGCAAAAGCTTGCACAAGCGACGCATCTCCTCGCCCCCGCCAACGAGTCGCAGCCGCCCTCAAAAGAAGCGACACACGTCGCCAGGGTGGTCGGCCTTGCTGCGACATAATGTTGTTGTCCACCTTCGCGTTTTTATGGCTTGCTAATTATGTCGCCATCGCACGTTCGACCCACAGCCCCCGAGCGACGCACCCCCTCGCCTTGCTGCCGACGAGTCGCAGCCGGCCTCAAATGAAGCGACGCCAGTCGCCAAGGTGGACGGCCTTGCTGTGATGTGAAGCTATGAGATATAGGCTCCTGTAGTTTCCGGCTTGCTAATTTTGTCGCCATCGCACGTTCTACGCACAGCCCCCGAGCGACGCACCACCTCGCCTTGCTGCCGACGAGTCGCGGCCGGCTCGCAAGAGGCGCCGGGAGTCGCCAAGGTGGGTGACCTTACTGCGATGCTGTAAGGCTATGCTAGGTTGTTTTAGTTAGTTTCCGACTTGCTAATTATGTCGCCATCGCACGTTCGTCCGACAGCCCCCGACTGCAAAAGCTGGCACGAGCGACGCACCACCTCGCCTTGCTACCGACGAGTCGCAGCCGGCTTGCAAGAGGCGACGCGGGTCGCCAAGGCGGGCGGCTTTTCTGCGAGGTAAGGCTATGCTGGGCTGTTTCAGTTTTCGGCTTGGTAATGATAATGTCGCCATCGCACATTCGACCCACAGCCCCGAGTGCAAAAGCTTGCACAAGCGACGCATCTCCTCGCCCCCGCCAACGAGTCGCAGCCGCCCTCAAAAGAAGCGACACAGCCAGGGTGGTCGGCCTTGCTGCGACATAATGGTGTTGTCCACCTTCGCGTTTTTATGGCTTGCTACTTATGTCGCCATCGCGCGTTCAACCTACCCACATCCCCCCGACTGCTAGCTGCACGAGCGACGTACCCCCTCGCCTTGCTGCCGCATAGTCGCAACCGGCCTCAAAAGAAGCGACGCCAGTCGCAAGGTGGGCGGCCTTGCTGCGACATAATGTTGTTGTCCACCTTCGCGTTTTTATGGCTTGCTAATTATGTCGCCATCGCACGTTCGACCCACAGCCCCCGAGCGACGCACCCCCTCGCCTTGCTGCCGACGAGTCGCAGCCGGCCTCAAATGAAGCGACGCCAGTCGCCAAGGTGGACGGCCTTGCTGCGACATAATGTTGTTGTCCACCTTCGCGTTTTTATGGCTTGCTAATTATGTCGCCATCGCACGATCGACCCACAGCCCCCGAGCGACGCACCCCCTCGCCTTGCTGCCGACGAGTCGCAGCCGGCCTCAAATGAAGCGACGCCAGTCGCCAAGGTGGACGGCCTTGCTGTGATGTGAAGCTATTAGATATAGGCTCCTGTAGTTTCCGGCTTGCTAATTTTGTCGCCATCGCACGTTCCACGCACAGCCCCCGAGCGACGCACCACCTCGCCTTGCTGCCGACGAGTCGCGGCCGGCTCGCAAGAGGCGCCGGGAGTCGCCAAGGTGGGTGACCTTACTGCGATGCTGTAAGGCTATGCTAGGTTGTTTTAGTTAGTTTCCGACTTGCTAATTATGTCGCCATCGCACGTTCGTCCGACAGCCCCCGACTGCAAAAGCTGGCACGAGCGACGCACCACCTCGCCTTGCTACCGACGAGTCGCAGCCGGCTTGCAAGAGGCGCCGCGAGTCGCCAAGGCGGGCGGCCTTTCTGCGAGGTAAGGCTATGCTGGGCTGTTTCAGTTTTCGGCTTGGTAATGATAATGTCGCCATCGCACATTCGACCCACAGCCCCGAGTGCAAAAGCTTGCACAAGCGACGCATCTCCTCGCCCCCGCCAACGAGTCGCAGCCGCCCTCAAAAGAAGCGACACACGTCGCCAGGGTGGTCGGCCTTGCTGCGACATAATGGTGTTGTCCACCTTCGCGTTTTTATGGCTTGCTACTTATGTCGCCATCGCGCGTTCAACCTACCCACATCCCCCCGACTGCTAGCTGCACGAGCGACGTACCCCCTCGTCTTGCTGCCGCATAGTCGCAACCGGCCTCAAAAGAAGCGACGCCAGTCGCAAGGTGGGCGGCCTTGCTGCGACATAATGTTGTTGTCCACCTTCGCGTTTTTATGGCTTGCTAATTATGTCGCCATCGCACGTTCGACCCACAGCCCCCGAGCGACGCACCCCCTCGCCTTGCTGCCGACGAGTCGCAGCCGGCCTCAAATGAAGCGACGCCAGTCGCCAAGGTGGACGGCCTTGCTGTGATGTGAAGCTATGAGATATAGGCTCCTGTAGTTTCCGGCTTGCTAATTTTGTCGCCATCGCACGTTCCACGCACAGCCCCCGAGCGACGCACCACCTCGCCTTGCTGCCGACGAGTCGCGGCCGGCTCGCAAGAGGCGCCGGGAGTCGCCAAGGTGGGTGACCTTACTGCGATGCTGTAAGGCTATGCTAGGTTGTTTTAGTTAGTTTCCGACTTGCTAATTATGTCGCCATCGCACGTTCGTCCGACAGCCCCCGACTGCAAAAGCTGGCACGAGCGACGCACCACCTCGCCTTGCTACCGACGAGTCGCAGCCGGCTTGCAAGAGGCGCCGCGGGTCGCTACGGCGGGCGGCCTTTCTGCGAGGTAAGGCTATGCTGGGCTGTTTCAGTTTTCGGCTTGGTAATGATAATGTCGCCATCGCACATTCGACCCACAGCCCCGAGTGCAAAAGCTTGCACAAGCGACGCATCTCCTCGCCCCCGCCAACGAGTCGCAGCCGCCCTCAAAAGAAGCGACACACGTCGCCAGGGTGGTCGGCCTTGCTGCGACATAATGTTGTTGTCCACCTTCGCGTTTTTATGGCTTGCTAATTATGTCGCCATCGCACGTTCGACCCACAGCCCCCGAGCGACGCACCCCCTCGCCTTGCTGCCGACGAGTCGCAGCCGGCCTCAAATGAAGCGACGCCAGTCGCCAAGGTGGACGGCCTTGCTGTGATGTGAAGCTATGAGATATAGGCTCCTGTAGTTTCCGGCTTGCTAATTTTGTCGCCATCGCACGTTCTACGCATAGCCCCCGAGCGACGCACCACCTCGCCTTGCTGCCGACGAGTCGCGGCCGGCTCGCAAGAGGCGCCGGGAGTCGCCAAGGTGGGTGACCTTACTGCGATGCTGTAAGGCTATGCTAGGTTGTTTTAGTTAGTTTCCGACTTGCTAATTATGTCGCCATCGCACGTTCGTCCGACAGCCCCCGACTGCAAAAGCTGGCACGAGCGACGCACCACCTCGCCTTGCTACCGACGAGTCGCAGCCGGCTTGCAAGAGGCGCCGCGAGTCGGCAAGGCGGGCGGCCTTTCTGCGAGGTAAGGCTATGCTGGGCTGTTTCAGTTTTCGGCTTGGTAATGATAATGTCGCCATCGCACATTCGACCCACAGCCCCGAGTGCAAAAGCTTGCACAAGCGACGCATCTCCTCGCCCCCGCCAACGAGTCGCAGCCGCCCTCAAAAGAAGCGACACACGTCGCCAAGGTGGTCGGCCTTGCTGCGACATAATGGTGTTGTCCACCTTCGCATTTTTATGGCTTGCTACTTATGTCGCCATTGCGCGTTCAACCTACCCACATCCCCCCGACTGCTAGCTGCACGAGCGACGTACCCCCTCGCCTTGCTGCCGCATAGTCGCAACCGGCCTCAAAAGAAGCGACGCCAGTCGCAAGGTGGGCGGCCTTGCTGCAATGTATCCGTTGGTTCAACCGCAGGTGGCTGCTACCTGCACGCGGAAATTGTTTGAGGAGGGGCAGCATACCTTTGTAGCCGCCGAGGCATACAAGAACCGCCAATTACTAGAGAGGCCTGAGATTACCGACTTGACCGCTTTGTAGTCGGCATATTCAGTGTGGCCGTCTTCGGCAGGAAGCCAGTGACCGTTATGGTGTGGTTGTACCTCAGCCCCAGCCGGGGTGGGCCGTGTGGCCCCTGCAACTGCCGTGTCGGAACGCTTAGCGCTGCCTTGCATACCGGGGCTGCCTGCGGCACCCTCTTCAGACGCCACTACTTCGGCCAAAGACGCAGGGGGGCGCTGGCCACCCCCCCTTAACGACTCTTCCAAGGTCGCAACATCACGCAAGGCTGCCCCGCGCGAGGAGACGGGCATACCCGACGGCAGACCCGATACAACTTGTTGCCATCTCGAGAACTTCCCTACTCAACATTCCCTCATGATCTTGAATGAGTTCCCGCACCTCCCCAAGTGCAGCGCGAAGTGCGTGTATAGCCCGCAAGGGGGAACCCATACTGACCCCGCAGCCCTACTTCCTACTTGTTTCAGCGAGAACTGTTAGACAGGTGTGGGAGGCGGAGAACTGCCTCGACTTCGCGGCAACCTACCTACCTACCTACCTTCCGAGAACCTGCCTCGACCCGCCGCCTCTGCCTCGTTCCGCCGCCACCAAGTGATCATGTACTTTGTGCCAGTACACGCGAACCCTAAAAACCTGCACAGGGTTTAAAGCTAGTAAATTGGCCCATTTTCAGTGAGTCATAAGTGAAGTATAGTGGCCTCTACCGTTTACGCTATAATCTTGTCCCATTCCCGCAATTGGCCCCCGCACCACAATTAACGATTCTTTGGAATTCGGCAGTTTATATCATAAGAATGGAATCAATATGCATACTTTCGCATGACCACACCCCTTTCATAATATTTGTGGCAATACACAAAAGTTTATGGGAACCGCACGGAGATGTAGGTTACCGTTTACGAACTTACAAAAAAATATGATATATGCGTATGCATACGTCTTAACCGTTGTCCAAAGTTTCACGATATACCCATGCCGAATACGGCACCTATGCCCGGTAAAAACTTTTCCGCATGAATACGCTTTGACAATATGATGCTTTTTCATACAAAAATGGTTCTTAGATCACGCTCAGACCACACTATGCATGCCACTCTCCGTCACATGCCCGCCCAAGCCGCAGTCACTCACTACTATACCTAGCAAACCACTGATCCCCACCCAAACCCGGAAGCCCGTGCTCGACATATTACATTGCAATGAAAGCTCTTAGAATGAGACCGATGCCCGGTCTCGTCGTCCGGATTTACGCCAAGAATTAACAAAACGCGACATTCAACTGCTTGACACAGATCTACTGACACGTTGCCCGATCTTCTCTCATAGTTACCATGCACTACTTCCACCTTAAGTTAATCGTTGTTAAGTATTAACTGAGGTTAGAAAACGACAACCGAGTGATGCCCCAATCCTATAGCGGTGCCAGCCCTAGTCGGCCGTGTGCAGTCGGCGCCACGAAGCTCCGGAAATTTCCGGAATCTTCCTGCGCCGTTTCGTACATCGGCCGCCGGCATCCCCGGCACCGGAGGGTTGGTGGCAGCAACTCTAGACCCTTCGAAAGCACTGGCTATTTAGGCGGGACACGGACTCGGCACAGTCCATCCCTTTTGTTGTTGCTTGCTTAGTTAATCTAGAATTGACAATCCCTTTTGTTGTTGCTTGCTTAGTTAATCTAGAATTGACAATCGACCAATTCGCCACAACTATACCACCGAAGCAAACTACGACTATGGTAACCGCATTCACAATCACGTAATAGAATTCCAGCAACGGGCTATTGTTATAAGTATGCCTGCCCGCCTCGGACAAATTATGTCTTGATTTGGTCATTCTAGAAGTACTGTACCCACGCTGCCGGCCACCTTGCTTGATGCCGCACACACTACTATTTGAAAAACATGTGATGACCCATTATGCGCAATAGAATTTGCCCACAGACTTGCCCACCTTACCAACATGCAAAAAATTTCATATCAACCCATAGGTTCCGTGTCTCCCCTACATCCACACATCTGCCCCCAGGTAATTGTTTCCATGAACTTTGTTTATCACTGGCATGCCGCCCTCTGCGAAATATCTTTGCCGCTACACCCACACGCGTACACGCATTTACAGTACAAGCCCACTTCATCCCTTGTCGTATCCACGTAGACGCTCCTCGGCTTGCCCGTTTTGCTTCTTTACAGTATTTTCCGCCCTAACGACCTTTGTCGCATAGTAATGAAAGACCGCAATCCCTGCTTAACCTCGGTTATAACAAAACATTTTCCGTGATAACGCATGGCCATGTACCTTATCCCTCGTCGGTTTTATGTTATGCCACGATGCCTACCAATCCGCAACTACATGCACTCCGCTTGACGCGCGCTACGGCACAAACCCGCTCACACCCGCTAACTTGTTATACCAACACGTGGACTCTGCGGATTACATTGACATCACCAAAATACCATATGCAGAAATACATGACTGAAAGTTAGAACTCGCCAATACCTGTGTATCGCGAGCATACGTAGCATATGCCAAACTCGCCCCAATAAACTGTGGATGTCAACGTCAAACATATTGATTCGCAGTCAGCTTGTCAAACTCCGCATGCCAACTCCTGCCAGCTCCGCTTGCCTTTTGCTATGGCAACGTCACACATATTGCTTTGTAGTCAGCTTGCCACAGTCCGCCTGCCAACTCCTGCCAACTCCAATTGCTATTTGCTATGCACTGCCATCCCGTATTCCACAATCCCCGGGGGCCATATGCTAACTTGACAAGTCGTAGTGATATGCTCCACGATTATGCCCGCCACAATCTTGTTTCTGTCGCAATTCTTGCGCACATTGATCATCGTGCCATGTCCGCCGAATACCCCACCCGCTTCCCTTGCGTATCATTCCCATGGGTCTGCTTTTTGGGGGGCCGGGATGGAATGTTAGGGTTACCACCATAACCCTACCTGCATACCTATACCCGCATTCATGTGTACACCCATACCCATACTGTCCACTCACTTATATACTAGCACGCCCATATACATACTGCTCATCCGCCCATACATGTAGACTGCGCACATGTTACACGTGATCACGCCCACGTGATCATGCCCTCGTCAGCCATTACGCCCCGATGACTCCTTGGTGACTCCAAGCCTAGATTGCATACCCAAGCCGAATGCATGCGCATGCGACCGACTGCTAAGCCGATAGTTGTATAAAGCCGTGTACACCCCGGTACACTGTAACAATTTCCTTTGCTCCAAACCTTTTCCTTGCCTATGCTAAAAGCTCTCGCGTAAAGCTTACACTTGGCGAGCCGTCTCTCGCCAAGCAGAGCGACAGCGCGGATCTTCCCGTGGGACCGATGTACCTGGTGGTTGGACTGCTCATCCAAGGCGAGCACAATGTGACCCCAAACCTCTACGAGTTGGTGGATGACATAAAGCATGCCGGCGACAAAGGCCCCATGGCTGTTACGCACACCAACGCGGAGTGGCTCGCGATGATTGAGACCTGGAGGTTTCGCGATCTCTTGCGTAGAGCAAGCATCAAGGTCATGAATGCCATTGACACGGCAAAGGGCGGGGAGGCAATCCGACTGCTGACGCCAGACGAACCGGCTAGGAACTGGGGGAAATATCTCGGACCAAATCATCGATTGGGATGTGGAAGACAACGTGTCGGACTAGCAAGCGGCCGCTCGCCTTGACGCCATCACCAACTTCCGAGCCAAGGTTGATGACCTCGGCCCAACATGCTTCCCCATAAAGTTCTAGGATTTGTTCAAAGGTGCTCATCGCTCCGGCCCTTGGATGGTCTTGCTGACCCCTCCTGCCATATGGGGGGGCATGAAATCCGCCGATTGTCTCACACCACTACTGGTTCGAGAGCATATCGCGGCCACCAACACCAACATCAGAAGTGACGCGTATCGCATCAAGAATCAAATGCCGGACTTGGTCATCTCATTCTTTACATAGTTTGCTCTTCTGGCACGTGCTCCGGAGCTTATCACGGTTTCCGCTCCGAATGTTTCTAATGAGCTATGGATATCGATGAAGGTAAGATCTTGTGCAACCACAAATGCTCTTCTGAATTTTCATTGTGAGCATTAACCCGAGTCTGTTTTCTTATACACACCTCAGGCCGAGGGACTTCCGGTGATGCCCAAGGGCGAAGAGGCCGACAAGGATGATAGCGTCTAGTTGAACACGGAGCTTTGCAAGACTTGCCATGTGGAGGGGGACTTAAGGCTCCCGCGACTAAACAATTCGTCGCGGACGCCATGTCGGCAATTCGTGCCAGAAAGGCCACAGTCTTCATTGCCGACGCGCTTTTCGGAGCTTGTTCGCACACCTGGGACTCGAAGGATGCTGTGTGGGGCACGGACGACTTCAACGACGTGTTTGCTTTCGCCATGCAAGATACCCCCCACAACCCGGGTGCGTACATGGCTGTGCTTTCATTTACCTGCTTTCCAATTTTCCCCGCAGGCAGGTGAATATCCCGGCTGGATATTCTGACGTCTACACTGCTCTTGATGGGTGCCATTTCTTCATTAACCTCTCGGACCAGCAGCTTGGATCGGCAATCACAGCCGTACAAAAACAAGCTGAGGACCTCATCTATCATGTCTTGACTTGGGCCAACACTGTGATATTCAGATGTGACATACGGGTGACGAAGCACTACTACTAGCGACTATTATCCGTGAAGGCTGTTGCTGGTGGCGGCACGTCCATCCTGTTACGTGCGAGTACATCCGGCGTTATTGCCGGCGGGCGATAAATCCTGTTTGTAGTCATTGTGGTAGTCGTACTAGTGCGGTGACGTGTTACATGGCACTGACGTATAAGGTACAAGGTTGTCCGTGTAGTACCGGGTAGTACGCGATATATTTATTAAGCCGGTACCGGGTATCTAGTACGAACCCGGGCGCGATGACGAGTCGTCCTGTGGATAACTACGACTATTAGTACATGGGAGCGCAAATCGCAGCCGTACGTATTTGGTAACACCGGGGAATTTTGTGTACATTTTAGCTAGTACTGCTGAACGGGCCTGCCAGCCGTCCGATCAAAGGTCATCAGATGGGCGGCTTGGCTGCCATGTTTTGCCAAAGAGTGCTCACGTTACATAAATATTCGCGAGGGGGGGAGGGGATGGGGGGGAGCAGGCAGCGGTTTGCCGAAGAATGATTGAATTACAATTTTCGCGACAGCTGCCATCGGGGAATGTGGCCCCGGGGGGGGGGGGGGGGGGGGGGTGAGGGGAGGGGGGGGGAAGCTACTGCTTGTTCTTGCGTGCCCGGGGGACCCGCCGCTTCGACGACCTCGCTGCCTCCGCCTCCGCCTCCGCCTCCGCCTCCGCCTCCGCCTCCGACTCCGACTCCGCCTCCGACTCCGCGACCGTCAGTTTCTTACCTGGGCGCTTCTCCACTGGCCTCTTCCGCTTCTTGTCGGCGTCCGACTGCTTCTTGTCGGCGGCGTTCATCCAGCACAGCTCCTTCTCAGTTAGGGGTGGGCAGGGCAGCGGCGCGTCCGGAGGGAGAACGGCGGCCGTCAGTGTCATCACCACCCCGGAAGGCTGTGCCGTCGACGACGCCGCCATGAGCTTCCTTGCCTTGGCGTCGGGACGCCCCCTGTGCCCGGACGCCCACAACAAGCCACAATCGTTTCGCCTCCAAGCGGCTGAGGACGCGGCCTCCTCGGCCACCACGAGTTGCGCCGCTAGCACTGTGGAAGCCTTGGCGTTTAGGTGGGCCTTACGGCGCTCCCGGACGAACCTGCGCGCGGCACAAGTTAGCCACGAGTAGGTGCGTGCTTATGTGGTGGGTGGAGTGTTTTGTTGCGTGCCCACCTTGTCACGCGTTTCCTCATGTCTTTCTCGTCCTCCTCGATGCCGGCGTCGCCGACACGCGAGACAACAAGGCCCGCCGCCCAGTCAGGGGCAACAACCTCGCCCAACGCACCTTGCACCGGCAAGTACACGTCGTCATCATCTCGTGGCCACACGGCCTGGATCTCTGCACGCATGACAGTGATGGTGTCGGTGCTGGCGCGCGACCTTGTTGAGGAGGACGACGCAGCCCCAGCAGCGCTGGAGGGGTCCGTGATGCCGGTGCGATCTGCGGGCGTGACATAGAAGGCCAGCACCCCCTCTGGCAGCGTATACTGCGCGGCCTCGAGTTGTTGTCGCAGCGGCCCCCCGCCGGATTGGTTCCTAAGCCGGGCTGCAAACTCATGCAGAGGTGCGCCCCAGGAACCCTTCCTGGCGTCGTCTTCTGAGAGGTAGACCCGCAGATCTGATGGTTGCGACTTTGCCGCGTGGGCAACCATTGTCTCCACGGACTGCGCCGCGAACACCAGGCATAAGGGCACCTCTGCACGGGTTTTCTTTGTGATAACGATGGCTTTTGCCCGGGAGACGAGGTCTGCCATGGCGCTGTGAGCGGTGAAAGCGGGGGGGGGGGGGGGGGGGGGGGCGAGGTGGAGAAACTAACACCCAGTCGACGACCGCCTTCCGGGGCAGTCAACGACACAGCGAGGAGCAGCGCGCCACTACTATTGGTATGCATGTATTGTGAAGGGCTAGTCGGTGCGGCATTGTGTCGGGGTAATTTCGCAGTGTATATTGTTGAAGCAGCACGGCGCAATGAATACGTGGTTTCACCGAGTGAATCCGGGATAATATATGCGGTAGGGCGCGCGTGTATATGTGCGCGACGAATATGCGCAGCGGTGTGCAGCAGCGGTGTGCAGCAGCGGTGTGCACGACATGTAGGGGCGGAACGGGTGAGTGTCCGCCGCTCCACCCAGCGCCGCAAATCCCCGTGCGTGGGCACCCAGGACCCCCCCCTCCCCCCCAATAAACCTGCCGCCATGTCAAACAGTGGTAATTCCCCCGAGCTCCTCGCCGAGGGAGATGCGACGACGAGGTTGCAAGCCTACCTCGAGCGGTGGCTACAGAATGGTGGTACCTATGACCCCGTACGCCTGGAGCTGTGGAGGCTTCTCGGAGAAGACGCCGCGGAGGCCTTGCTGAGAAAGTTCCATGATGTGGTCCCGACGCCAGACCCGGAACTGAACGCTCCCGGGCTGCTAGAGGTGGGTTTGTTGTCGCACATCGCACAAGACCTGGTTGGGTTCAGCGAAGGACGCGGCGGAGCGGAAGGGAGTACAAACGTCGTGGTTCCGAGCATGGTGTCCGGGAACGAGGCCTATCTGCGCAGGAAGTTGTTGGGAGAGGGCGATAGCATTGGGCAGTGGGAGATGGACGTGCAAGCACAGCAGGCAGCCTTCCGGCGGGCCCGTTGCTTCCAGAACCCTCCCCCGGCGGCCCAGCCCTTATCGGACGTGCGCACCTTCGTGATTCCGGTCTGTGTCTCCGT
Source organism: Tetraselmis striata (assembly GCA_006384855.1). NCBI lineage: Eukaryota > Viridiplantae > Chlorophyta > Chlorodendrophyceae > Chlorodendrales > Chlorodendraceae > Tetraselmis > Tetraselmis striata. The sequence goes on from VCJN01000971.1 coordinate 23,263, forward strand.
CCACCTCACTGCTTTGGTGGTGGACGCTGCGGAAACCGAGCCCCTAGTCTTCGACTCGATAAGTAAAGAACCCAACTCGCAGCACACGCTGATCATGTCCATGTTCCGTGAGTTCGTGACCCAGATGATGAATTCGCCTGATCCGGGGGTGCCTGCCGGCTTGTGCTGGGAGAACGTGAAACACCTCCTGAGAGTAGCGGAGGCGAAGGCTCGCACTATCCCCGTGGCGGTGGACATGCGACAACAAGACATTTGGACCTGCGGGTGGCGGGTGCCGTTTTTCATCTACTGCTTGCTGAAGTCGAAGCCCGAGGACGAGCGTCGCGCTGCACTGTTGAGCGCGGGGACGTGCAGAGAATTCAGCACGAAAGCCCTGGAAAGCTTTCGCAACAACGTTGTGCAGCAACGGAGTGCCCAAGACGGCGTCATCCGTGCTCCTACTGACACGGACATCGTCCCCATGGACTTGTGTGCGCGGGTGGGCAAGCCCGAGGATGGCCTGCGACCGTTCACGCCCTGGGCTGCAAGGCGCATTGCCCAGGTCCGCCCCCCCGCCCCTCTTGGCATGCAACTCTTGGCAAGTAGCATGCAGCGCTGACACACAGTGGGGGGTGAGCACGTGCGTGGGCCATGCAACCCGCAGGTGCGAGGCTGGAAGTCTGTCTCCATGGGGGCGACAGTGGCGCTAGTGGAAACAGTCATGAACCAGGATCCGTCAGGCCTCGTCCAGCAGGAGGCGGCCGCGGGGAAAGCACCGGAGCTGGCGGTGAGGCCGGTACGGGAGGTTCGCATGAAGGGATGCACGGGCATCCTCCATGCTCCAGATGGTGTGTTCTTTGCAGCGGCCGCGTTCAATACCGCCAGCGGCAATCGGCGTACCTCGAACTGCAAACGGTGCGTGGCGGTTGAAGCTGGTCAGCGGCGCAAGTCTACCAAGAGGCTGAAAGGAGCGGGAGGTTCTTCATGCGTGCCACCCGCCGTGCATGAAGGCGGCACCCCAATGGAGCTGATATCTCCCAGCCAAGCCCTGCGGGCGCGTTTCATCGGCAACAAGCAGTTGCAATCGGGCCAGCCCACGCCGTTTAAGTTGGACCTGAGTGACGCCCAGAAGACCTTGCTAGAGATGGCGATGGAGTGTCTGGTCGGCATGTCAAGCAAGCAATGGGACGAAATGGGCTTTGGCATTCAGGGCGGGCGCATCCAGGTGCAACCCCTCCCCCCCCCCCCCCCCCCTATAAACATGATGCCTTGCTGCTGCCGATGCCCGCCTTGGCTTGGCGTGTGTGTGCCCCTGACACCGACAGGTCATCCTGCCCCCGGAAGACATGTTGGACATTGCGGAGCACACGCAGGTGATGCCGTATGACGGTGAAAAGGAGGGCAAAGTCGACCCGTGGAAGCTGTGGCATTGGGCAAGGAGTGCGCCAGAGACCTTGGTCGGCAGCAGAAGGCAGACGCAGATGAAGAGGTGCCTCCCCCCCCTACCCCGCTCTCTTCAACCCCTGACCCGTGCGTCGCTTATTCTGAGCGTGTGCCTTGCAGGAAGGCCTTGTTTGCCGCCTTGCTGGAATTGCGGCGCGCTTTCGTGGCTGGTGCCGAGAAGGCTGGCGAGCTAGCACCATGGTTTTGGTCGTGGCCGGTGATCGCGTTGCTGTTCACCCCGGCGAATGCCCCCGCTCAGATCACCCACATTGATGGGCAGGCTCCAAATCTGCAGGCCATCCTTGCATGCACGTGCCACTGCCGCCACACAGAGGTGTACCGCGGGCCAGAAGTGAGCTTCACAAATGCCGTGAAGCACATTCGGTACCGGGTGCGCCCCCCCCCTCCCCCCCCCCCCAGGCCGGTGGCGGGAGCGGGGGCGGGGGCGGGGACGGAGTGCCATCCTTGTGTTGACATGAAAAGGGCCACGAGAATCACCGCCTCACGGAGAGGACGCTGGCGGAGACAGATCCGGGAGCTGCCGACTTCATCACGAGCCACAAGAACTTGATGCAGCCCCTGGAGGACTTGGAGCGTGGCATGGGTGTCCCCGAGGAGAACAAGCCCTACATGGAACAGTACCATGGGTACATGTTTGGGTCGGACACGACGCACCGCGGGCCCGTGGGCGCCCCAGTTGACCTGCCCGGCGGTAACCCCTGCCTCAAGTGTCGGGGGCGTGGCAATGTCCGCTTGTACGGGCAGGGGCACCTTCTGGGACTGCCTGGCTGCGGCCGTGCGGACGACCCTACCCAGTACACGCCGTTCCTGGCAGCCTACAAGGAGGCACTGTACCCACACATCACCCCCCGCAGTGATGCTGCGGAGAAACGCAACCACGAGTTGGCGGCGCAGTATGTGGCCCACTTTGGGGATGATGCTGTGTGGCCAAACCATTTGTACAGTGACGAGGACTACGCCAGCATCCATGCCAGGGCGAAGGAGCTGCGGGTTGTTGTTGAGGCTGCGGCTCCAGCCGCTGCCGCTGCCGCCTCCATACCGCCGTAGACGATCGGGTCTGGCTGCACCGCCCGTGCTTGTAAATAAGCGACAATGGAACACGGCATGCTCCGGTTGTACTCCTACAGTTCCTCCACTTTGGCGGGGGGGGGGGGGGGGGGGGTCCTGTCCTTATTACTTGCATCGTTGGACGTGCTGGATATGGAGGTCACCGGGCACATCGCGTGGTTTCGGAGCAGTTCATTCGCGCCTCCTCGTCTTGTTTGCAATCGTCGCCTTAATCCAATGCAGGGTGAGGGGGGGGACACTGTGACCCCCCCCCCCCCCCCCCCGGGTTTATGTAAACAAATATCTAGCCGTGCATGCGCCGCAATCGGTACCCAATGAGCGGGGTATGTGACAGTGGTTTCGGAGCAGTGCAAGCATTCCTTGCATGTGCACAAGCACGTACGACTGGGAATGAGGCGGGGGTTACGGATGGAGTGCATTGGCGGTGCATATAATAGCGTGTCCCTGGGGTTTTGGCTGCATCAGACGCCGTATTCCCATCCATCCGGCACGGAATGTCCGGTTTTCACACATTTGTGTGTTAATATAGTGTGAATATTACGCGTCTTTTACGCCGGGTGGATGGGCGTCCGGCGTCCGATGCACCCCAATTATTTGCAGCACACTAGTATGTGCACCGGCAGTGCACTCCGCAATCCCCGCCTCCATCCGCGTCGGAACCGGTAATAAGTGTTGTTGTGTGCGCACATCGTGACAACGTTACACGGTGGCAATTGCAATTAGCGGTGGATAATGTGAAGGCATTTTCGAAATCGACGGAGAATGAGGCGGTGCTGGCAGAGTGCATTGGCGGTGCATAGAATAGCGTGTTGCTGGGGTTTTGGCTGCACCAGAGGCCGTATTCCCATCCACCCGGCACGGAATGTCCGGTTTCACACGTTTGTGTGTTAAAATAGTGTGAACATTACGCGTCTTTTATGCCGGGTGGATGGGCGTCCGGCGTCCGATGCACCCCAATTATTTGCAGCACACTAGTCTGTGCACCGCCAGTGCAGTCCGCAAGCCCCGCCTCCATCCGCGTCGGAACCGGTAGTAAGTGTTGTTGTGTGCGCACATCGTGACAACATTACACGGTGGCAATTGCAATTAGCGGTGGATAATGTGAAGGCGTTTTCGAAATCGACAGAGAATGAGGCGGTGCTGGCGGAGTGCATTGGCGGTGCATAGAATAGCGTGTTGCTGGGGTTTTGGCTGCATCAGAGGCCGTATTCCCATCCACCCGGCACGGAATGTCCGGTTTCACACATATGGGTGTTAATATAGTGTGAACATTACGCGTCTTTTATGCCGGGTGGATGGGCGTCCGGCGTCCGATGCACCCCAATTATTTGCAGCACACTAGTCTGTGCACCGCCAGTGCAGTCCGCAAGCCCCGCCTCCATCCGCGTCGGAACCGGTAGTAAGTGTTGTTGTGTGCGCACATCGTGACAACATTACACGGTGGCAATTGCAATTAGCGGTGGATAATGTGAAGGCGTTTTCGAAATAGACACAGCATGAGGCGGCGGTGCTGGCGGAGTGCATTGGCGGTGCATAGAATAACGTGTCCCTGGGGTTTTGGCTGCATCAGACGCCGTATTCCCATCCATCCGGCACGGAATGTCCGGTTTTCACACATTTGTGTGTGAATATAGTGTGAATATTACGCGTCTTTTACGCCGGGTGGGTGGGCATCCGGCGTCCGATGCACCCCGAATCTCACCAACACGCTACTCTACGCACCCCCAATGCACTCCGCCAGCCCCGCCTCTTTCCGCGCAATTCCTACGTTCCATTGTATGTATATACATACGTACATGTACTGCTCCGAAACCAGCCCAAACTTAATGAGTGCACAAGTGTAAATGGGGGGGGGGGGGGGGGGGGGGGGGGGGGGGCATCCACTCACACATACCCCGGCGATGCATGACAGATATTACATGCCGTGGCGGGTCGGCGGGCCGACCCGGCGGGGGGTGGGGGGGGGGGGGGGGGGGGGCTATTCAACTACACGTGCGACAGTGTCGTTTCGTGGAGCAGTATATGTGCCCGGCCTCATTTATACCGCCCCCTACATGCGCTGCATGGTCCACCCCTACGAATTACTTAGCACAAACCGCCATTACTTAATAGGAACCTAGCACAGCCATGCTTATATGCCCGCTTTGCCGATCAACTTCTACGCACTTCCCGTCCCTCAGCCGCCGGACATGGGGGTTAAGCCGCCAGCCTCGGCAGTTGCTTAGCCAGACTTGGCATCCCGTACATGTCCATGGCTTCGCAGCTCTGCCGCCGGCACACACCGAGTCCGGCGCTTGCTAGCGCCGGGTTGCGCATGCATGCACGCACGGTAATATGCCGCCGACGCCGCCACGCTTACTTCCACCACCTTCGCCAGCCGCAGCTTCGCACGCCGTTCCGCCGACATACGAAACGCACGAATTCCACCCCCCCCCCCCCCCCCCCGCCCTGTCCCCGCGTCATGTATAATATATTCGAGGCGACTATGCGGGGCGCAGCACACGCCGCGGCGTGGGTCGGCGGAGCGGCGGGCGGCGGGAGCCCTAATGGCCGGGCAGTATCCACACCCACACTGGCACCGCCGCTCGCCTCCGACGCGGATGAACCGCCTCCCAAAGGAAACATGCCGGTTGGTGGTAAGCGCAGGAGGCGTGGGGTGCCGGTGCCGGTACCTGTGCGACGGAGCGGTCGCGTCAGGAACCGCACCGCAACCGGAACCGCACCGCATGTGGAGCAACACATGGCGGTGCCGGCCGCACCTATGTCTAGGGCCACCTCCGCATCAAGAGGCGGAGGAGGCCGTGGTAGAGGCGACTGATAGGGATGAGGGGGTTGTCGAGGCGAGCGAGGCTGCGCTCGCGCCACCCGCCCCGCAGCCACCCGCGGGACATGCCGACTTGCTCGTCGCCATGTTGACCGGAGCACTACGAGCAGTGGCGGGAGGCGGCCACATGCACTATCATGTGCGTGTCCTTGCCGGACGCCCGTCATGCGTGTACTGCGGCCAACGGACGGACTGGGAGTGTCGCTGCGACGGCACCCCGGCTTTGTGCGGCCCCAAGTACCCATGCATGGCGACCCATCAGCGGGCAGTCCCCTGCCCGACCACGGCCGCGGTGAGGGCGGAGTTCCGCCATGCCAGGGACGCGTTCCACGACGCGACTCGTGCCGCCGTGTCTGAGGCTTCCGAGAAGGCACGCGCGGCTGGTAGGGTGCGCAAGGTGAGGCGGCGGACGGCCCAGGAGATGAAGGAGAGCCAGGCATGCCGTCAGTGAGGTCGGGCGCAATGTTATTGGGTGGGGCACACGGGTGTTTAACACTTGCACTTTGCGCGTACTGCTGGGTTACATCCAGGCGGCGTCACACTGTGCAACCGGAAAGGCTGCGTTGCTACTGCAAACGATGCTAAGCCTCACTCGGCAGCAACCGCTGCGCCGCCTATCCCACAGCCGCTGCCCCCCCCCTCGCGCACCGTCCTGCGACCTTGCGTGGATCCCCGCCACCAGCTGCTTCCCGGCGTCGACGCCCAAGTCGGCAGCCTTCGCGGAGGACATGTCGGCAGGGGCCATGAGAACAGCCACCTGGCGGATGCCCGGACCATCTAGTAGGACAAGGGCCTCCTCCCCGCCGGATCCACCGCCGCCGCCCGGCACTCTCCACAAGTCCAAGCCCACGGCAGTGTGGGCTCGTTCCGGCGTCCACACCGTACACAATGCAGCCCGAATGGGCCGCACGCTGGCACGGCTGTCGTCCGAGTCAGCCCCTGGCGGGGGCGGTGGCGTGGCAAGGTAGAAGTGTTGAGCTCGCGCGACCATGGTGGTGTGCTTGGCGTCTTCGCGCTCCGCCAGCAGGTTTCTTGGCAGCTCCTCCTCGCTCTCCAGCTCCTCGGTGGTGTAGGGGGGTTGGGTCGGCGTCGGGGACTTGCTTCAATATCTTGTACACAAAGAAGGAGTTGTCTCACGACGTCTCCCCGTCTTCCCCCCCCCAGTGAAGCCGGGGCTTGTCGCCGTTGCGAAGCGACGCCGCCTTGTAGGCCAGGACCCCCCCCAGCGCCACCGCTGGGGCTCCTGCCCGGCAGGACCGCACCCCACCCCGCGAGTATGGGTGCATACGAGTGCGAGCCCTGCACCGTACGTCGGACGTCGTCCAGCAACTTCTCCAAATGGTCATTGAAGTCCACCGCGTGCTCCCACGCAGCGGATGCGCTCCCAACCAACCGGATGGGCGTCTCCACGGCGCCGGGGCCTGCGTCGTCTGGGGCCATGTACCCCTGTGTGTGTGGGTGGGTCGTTGTGAGTGCGAGTGTGAGTGTATGTGTGTGTGTGTGTGTGGGTGGGTGGGTATGGGTGCACGTGGCTGAGGAGGCAGCAAGAGGCGGGGGGGGGGGGGGGGCGGATAAGAGACCTTCTTGTTGGGGATGGGTTCCCGGTAGAGGCGATGCGCCTTTAGGCGGTTGATCTGCTGCGCGAAAAGGAGGTCTCTCATCATGGTCTCGCAGACATTCTTCGGCAGCACGCGCTTGGCGCCCGCCTTCAAGAAGCCCATGGGGTTCTCCATCCACAGCTCCGCAAGCGGGTGCCCGCAAGCCAGCATCTGGTGGATCATGCGGCACCCCGCCGAGTGCAAGTTGGAGACGAGGAGCGACACGAAGCCGTTTCCCTCATCCAGGCGGGCATACACGGTGATGTCCGCTAGGTATCGAGTCCTCCCCTCCCTGGTGAGCGCGCCCACCTGCGCCTTGCGCTCAGGGCCGTCCTCCTCCGTCACCACGTTCTGCAACCCCCACCGCGTGACGAACCACACAGCTCCTTGCGGGCGCTTGTACATGTGCCCAAGCACCCCCAGCTGCGACACCGCACGCATCACCGCTGGGGATGCGAGCTCCTTCCCGGTCATGATCGCCTTCATCCCGGGCCTCCTCGAACATCGGACCGGCGGTAAGAAGGGAAAACGTGTCCGAGTGGTGTCAGCAGTCCTCTATGACCCAGCCGGACACCACCGTGACCTTGCCTGACCCTGCAGTCATGAAGGGGAATGCCGTCACGCCCCCGCCCCCGCCCACGCCGCCCACGCCCAGGGGGGGGGGGAGCTTACCTTTCGACTTCTTGGACACCGCAAACGAAGGGCGCAACCCGCGTCCAAAGTTGTTGGGTATCAGGACTAAAGCCGTGCGCCGGTCTTCCTGCTTCATAGCCCGAAATCCAACGTGGCCCAGCACGTCGAGGAAGTTCCTCCAAAAGTCCTTTCCCAAGCCCAAAAAGCACAGGTGGTCCGGCGCGAGGGGGAAGAGGTTGACCATGCTGACATAGCCCAGGACCACAGGCACCTGGCACACGCCATGGCAGCCGGTGTTCTGCTTGGCCTGCTCCAGCCGGGTTGTGTTGAACGCACGCCGGGCAGCGGGGCTCAGTTCGCCGTCCTCATCCCCATCAAGGTCCGACTTGGCCAAGTCCTCCTCTATCTGGCCAATGACGCCCATCTGCTCCAGCATCTGGTCGCCGGAGAGCAGGAGGCAGCTCGCGCATGTGCGCACAGCCTGGAACTCTACGCCATCCACCCTCTGGATGACGTCCTTTGCATACCCCGCAGGCGCCACCTTCACCGTGCCGTCCGGGCACTCCACATAGCTCCGCAGACGGCACCAGGGGCAACCTCTGAGCTGGCTAGGCCCCCCCCCCGCACAAAGATCTTTCGTCTGCCTTGGGCGTCGCACACCCACATACCGAGGAAGACCTTGTGCACGAACTGCCCCCCCCCCCCCCCCCCCCCCCCCGTCTGCGGGGGTGACCCTCACTCCATGCTCGCCAAGCACCGCGAGCTCGTGCAGCACCTCTAACAGTATTTTGCCCAGGTTGGGCGGCTCCGGGGGGGCGATGAGTGCGACTGGGTGCCAGTTGCTCCTGGAGGTTCAGCATGTGGGGCGGCATGTCCTCACACCTGATCCCAACCCCGGTGACAGACTGGGTGGCCCGAAGGTGCGAGAGGAAGCCATCATCTGTGCGTGTGTAGATCCCGTTGTCGGCATGGAGGAAGTCTCCCGCGGCGAGGCCGGTGCCGTGCCCGCCTTTATTCAGGCGCTCCGCCTCCGACGAAGCGCGGAAGGCGTTGATAGACACGTCCGTCCCCTTCTTCCAGCAAGCGTACCAAACAGGGTCTCGGAACCAGCCTTTGATGATGTCCGCCACGCTCAAGACGTACCAAACCCGTGCAGCCGTGAGCTTCAGGGACTGCGGCATACGGATAAACCTGTCGGCATTGCACTCCGGGCAGTGCTGGTCGGGGAGGTTCGCCCATCCGCCAGCCTTCCCGGGCGCCCCGCTGAACGCCACGCACCCCTTGGGGCACATGTGCCGGACATATCTGGATGTATCAGGCACCTGCATGCATCGGGAGGCGAGGAGCGTGAGGGGCCTGACACCCTAAGACGCGCCGCGTCAAGCACGCACCCCGGCACATCCCGGCTGTACCCGCAGGAACTTCCGCATCGCCTTGTGGCTGCGTGGCACGGCCATCCCACCCCAGGTGAAGCCGGCGGGCATGATGTCATGCAACAGCTGCCACTCGTTGTCAGCGGAGTTGTTGGAATTCTTGCTCTTCACATGGGCCGAGCACTTCATGACTGCAAACGTGAGGGCATTCGTCTCGGACCCCGGCACAGCCGCAGACTCCCACGCCCGGAGGTGCGCCTCCTCCTCCTCCTCCTCCTCATCGCTCGTCCACCCGGCGCCAGCCGCGTCCCCACCCCCTTCCCAGCCCTCCTCTTCGGATTCACTGGACTGGTCATCGCCTTCAGGGACGGTTACCAAGCGAGGTTCCCCGTCCGCATCCACAGGGGGGTGCTCATGGGCAGCCGCCATAGCCTCCACAACCTGCCACGCCGACCGGGCGGGTGCGTGTGATTCCATACAACCGCAGGTGAGTGGTGCCACCAGCACACAGGCCGGGCCCACTCACCTCTGAACGCAGAAGGTCCACAGTGTCACCGTCCTCGAAAATAGCGCGCCACTGGGTCGCCCCGCCGTAGTCCTCCAACACCCACTCGGTAACAACGCCGGTTATCACGCCGTAGTGCCATACTCCCCGGAACTTCTTGGCGATGACCTTCATGTAGAAGTCACCGGGATCGCCTTCCCGTATCACGCCCTCATCGGCGGCTTCCACGCCCGCCGGCGGCCACGCAGGCGCGTCGATGTCCATACCGTCTTCGCCAACGGGGTCCTCCCCCACGCCCATCACATCGTCCTCCGATGATGAATTCCACCTGTTTAAATAGTATATATAACACCGTAAGTATTATACCATTTATACCCTGATAAGTATATATATACGGAATTTTATACCCTTTGCGGAGGTATATTCCGGTATCATAATACTATACTCCAGCCACCACCAACTACCTAGCTACAAGCGACCCTCGCCCCGGTCGCGGCAGCCCCTCAAGCCACGGAGATGGACGGCAAGATAATATATTATGATATATATTATGATATAATATATACTCATCTATAACATATTATATAAATACTATAATTATAATACTATAATAATATATATTATGTATTTATTATATATATCATAATATATATTATATTATATATAATATCTAATAATATTATACTTCTATACCTCATATTATTAGAATTACAGGAAAGGGTAATATATGAATATGATGGTATAATATATAGGGATATATGAAGGGTATCTAATAATATATGAAGTGGTACAATATCATGATATAATATGTTATATTATATAATATATGATACAATATCATATATAATATCTACATGGATATTATATGATGGCATATGGCATCCTAAGTATAATATTAGGGATATATGAGGGTATCTAATAATATATGAATAAATAATATAGTATATAATATATGAATTATATATATAAGTTTGGAGGGTATAATATACCAAGTTTGGAGAGAATAATATTATAATACCGGAACCGTATAATTCCTGGTATGATACCATGATACCCCCTGGCATCGGATGGTGGAGCGCTGTACACGCACCCAACTAGCATACGCGGAGAAGAACACGCTACAAAATAGACTCACCGACGAGGACATAAGAGGGGAATACATCCATCTCCCCGGCGGCTGGACTCCCACTCAGTCCAGCAACCCGGCCCTCTACCGCTCCCTGCGCCACGCTTGGCACTGGCACACTTTGCTGGATGTCGGCGCGGACGCGCTCGCCCAGTACAAGCTCTTCCTGCTTGACCAGCCCGATATGGACGGGGACATCGTCGACGCTGATACGCGTCTCACATACCTCCGCGGTTCGGATTCGGTGTGGCTGCAAGGCGCCGAGGATATGCTCGAGATCGCTGCGAAGCATGCCGCTGTACTCGTCGAGAACGATGACGACGGGGCTATGGAGCCTCTCCTCGCTGGGGCCCACGTGGAGCAGTTCCCGCTGTTCCAACTCATGCGGCTGACCGCACGCGTGGTGCAAGAAACCCTCACCCACACATGGATTCAGACGGACAGATTCAGCCGGTTCCTGTCCGACATCACAAAGGAAGCCCACAAGTGGGAGACAGACAGAGCGGCAATCCCCGGGAGCACGCACCACGTCGGGTCTTTCCTCCCCTATGCCCCTTTGACGTGAACCGCGACTTCCCCGCCAAGGCTTGCGCACATGGAACCCATTCATAAGTGGCGCGAGGGGTATTTCCCAACGGTAAGCCCAAGGAGGCACAGTATCCTCACAGCTTCCAGGGAACACTTGGCGCGGCTTCCAACTGTGGCAGACCTCACGAAGGTGCCCTAGCCGCCCCCCTAAAGTCTGAATTTCATATGTATAGAACATTAGGCAGGAGCTGTTTTGTGGTGGGCACCGCCCACAACGGCGAAGTGATGCCCAGCAATGTAATAAAAGCGCCTCCGCGACACCGGCCCACACCTCCGCCGTGACTGCCGCGAAAGCCATGATCGCATGCCGGCAGCCTGCGATCATGGTTTGCCACGCACTCCCGGCACCCTGCCGGCACATGCATGCTGTGCCGCAACGCTACGCGCGAAGTAAGCACCATTGCTGTGCGGGCACGCACGGGCTTCGCGAGAGCAGGCCGCCGCACCGTGCCAGTACTTATCGTGATTACTCCTTGGCAGGGGCCGGGGGCGCGGCCCGCCAGCGTGGCGCACCGCGACGCCAGCGACCCCGCGTTGTGCAGTGATGTGCAGCGATGTGCGGCGATGTGCAGTGAGTACGTGCAGCCGCCTGTACTTAGCCCGGGTGCTCCGCGTCGGCGGGCGACACGCAAGCCCGCGTGCGCATATCAATTTGATGAAATTATGGAAACGAGATATTCATATAGTACTTTACAGGTCGCGCGCGATAGTGCGATCAACATAAAATTGACGCCGTGTGCGGTTTGCCACGCCTTTTCGGTCGCCGCGGCCTTTTCCGTGTGGTGGGGCCATATGCATCCGAGCTACTCGTTCACACACATGAACTTGAAGACGATCCTCATTGACAACCATAAGACGCAAATCGCTGGGATGAAGTCCAGGAGGACCTCGTGGTTCAAAGAGAAGTTATGGGACGAGACTCAAAGACTGTGTCCAGATGACTTCGAGAAGTGGCCGGGTCTACCCCTTCCAATGACCAAGGAAGAGGAGCGGGCAGAGCGTGCAGCGGTGGAGAAGAGTAGACTCGAGGCGGCAGAGCGTCGAGGGGATTATGTGATCGAAGGTGATGATATGTAGTATTCATCTATATGCAGTATTCATGTATGCAAAATTAGCCGCTCATATGTTTTGTCCCGGCTTTGACGGAGTTTCAGCCCCGGACGGCACAAACTACTTGTAGCCATCACGCCCCCCTCGCCCTTATGTTTGTCCCACTTTGGACGGAGTTTCAGCCCCCGACCGCGCAAACTTCTTGTAACCATCCCGTTTCCTTCACTTTTTTGATTTGTCCCTGTTTGGACGGAATTGATTTCCCCGACTTGGCACAAAATGAACCAGCCGGCATTCATATTAACTATCAATCCCACTGCTCCCCCAAACCCTAATTTAGACCAAACCACAATGCACCGCGTGCCTCGGTGCAAAATATGTTGCATTAGTGTTGTTACCGTTATTTTCCTCATTTAAGATTGGAACCGGTATTATTATATTACCGGGTATTCCTCATAACAGTTCTTTCGGTTGTTGCCCCCACGCCGCCAGAGGTGGGTGCACCGGCCGGCCACCCCGGTAGCCAGGCCTCACGGGCTCGGTATCCGCCCCCCCCCTACTCGCCCATCTCCAGCCGGCGACGGGGTGGGGTGGGGTGCGGTGGACCACCTCTCCGACGTGGACATGGTGCACATGCCGGCGGAGATGTTCATGGAGACGGCGGTGCCTATTGACTTTCAAGAAGCGTGGGCGGAGGCACAACGCTGCGTGAATGCGCGGGTGGTGGCGGCGGTGGAGGCCGATGACCCCGTGGTGTTGGATAGGGCGCTGAAGTGGAAGTACCTGCTGCCGCAATTGTTGCTTAGGGCCCCGAGCCGCGGCAGGCGGCGGCGGCTACACGCCTTGGCGTGGCGCTTCCGAGCTTTCGCGGAGAGGCGCATGACCGACTTCGTGCGCTTATGGGACGACGCGCGCACTGAGGCGTTCTACGCCGGACATGCCCGCCAGCGTGGAACGGACGCCGATCTCTTTGCGGCGCGGCTCGTCGGCACCGCGGACACCGTTGTGGCGTTGGTGGAGGACGGAGAGCTCTCCCGAGCGGCGGGCCGACTATCTTCTAAGGGTATGGGCGACTTGTCCGATCCTGATATCCTCGCCCAGCTGCGCGACAAGCACCCGTCCCGTAGCCACCCGATCCCAGACGCCGCGTATGACATTCCGGTGGACGAGGCCGCCCTGACGGTGGACATGCGCGTGCCATACCAGCAACTCAAGCAGCACGTGGCGGCGGGGCCCTCAGGCATGCGCAACGATTATCTCCGCTGCTTGGTGGGCGAATATGCCCGGGCGTCCGGGCCCGCGGCACTCCGCGCCATGTCGGAGGTTGCCTCCATGTACATCCAAGGTCGCATGCCCGGGTGGTTCATCCGGCTCTTCGCCTCTGCTAGGCTCGTGGCACTTGTCAAGAAGCTAGGCGAGGGGAGGGCCCCGAACGTGCGGCATGTGGCAGTCGGGGAGGCGGAGCGGCGCGCAGCGGAGCGGGCAGTGGTGGACAACATGAAGGAGGCATACGTGTCGGTGCTCGCTCCATCTCAGCTCGGCGTTAGCATTCCCGCGGGCGACTCTGTGCTCGTCCACGGCGTCCGGCTCATCGCCGAGAAGCTTGGCCCACGTGCCGTCATCGTCCACACATACCTTCGCAACGCTTACAACGAGGCATGGCGCCGCACCATCATCCAGCGCCACATCGATTGCTCTCCACTACACCCTGTCATCCATGCGCTCCTAGCCTCCCTCTCCACGGATTCGTATGTGGTCGTGGACGACCGGTCCGCCCCTCTGCGGTCGGAGGACGGCGTGCAACATGGCGCACCTTTGGCCACGGCTTCCTTTTGCGACGCGATTCACCCAGAGGTGCATCATTGTGATACCACGTTGGAGGTCAATGACGGGGCGGCGCGCTTCAACGCCGACGATGGATTTTTTGTGGGCCTTCCGGAGCACGTTTGGCCGGCTCTTCACGCCTTCCGCACGTCCATCAAGGCGTCCGTGGGGCTTGAGGTGCGCTTCGACAAGATGCAGGCGTACATCGCAGACATGGAGGCCGCGCGGCGTGAGGCTCCGGCCGACATCGAGTGGCCCGAGCTAGATGGCCATCACGGCATCGCGGTCCTGAACGTGCCGCTCGGATCGCCAGAGTATGTGCAGGCGTACATGCGCGGCAAGGCGGAGGAGCTACGAGAGGAGGTGGACGCTAGCTTGAGCAAGCTTATGTCTGTCAAGCCCAGCCGTCGGTACACCCACGCCTTGCATCACCACGCATGGGCCCTGCTCAAGCATTGCATGCAACACAAGGCGGGGTATTGGCTCCGAAATTGTCTTCCGTCCGAGGTGGAGGCCTTTGCGGAGGCGGTGGATGCCACCATCCTCGCGGCGGTCGAGCGGGTGCTAGGGGTCTCTTTTGATCCCTCCACGTACGGCACCGACACCAATCCGGTGGTCACCGATTTCTTGGCGGAGCTTTTGCACGACCCCGACCCCATGGCAGCAGAGGTGGCTACCTTGAGCAAGGATGCAGTGGCCAGGGCGCGCAGCAGGCTTCACCTCCCCACTCTATTGAATGGAGCTGGCATCCGCCGCATGGCTACCGTTCGTGATGCCGCCTTCATCGGCTGCATGAATGCCATCCTCCCAAGGTTCCTGACTAGGAACTCCGGCACCAACACCCCCACCCCTGGTTTCTTCGACCCACAGCTCGGGTCCGTACTTGGCCGAGGCAGTTTCAACGCAACTTCTTCCGCCCGCCAGTATGACCACTTCCTCAACGATGCTCATGGGTCGGATAGCTACGCCGCGGAGATGCGCGAGGCGTGGGGCCGCCTCCAAGCGGCTACTGCTGGCCATCTCGGCGACGCAGAAGCACGCCAGATGGAGCGGGAAGTGGAGGCTGCGTCGGGCTCGCAAAAGGAGCTGACGGCATTTCTAGACCAGGCCAACAACTCTCGGCTTCGAAATGAGATGTGCGCTCTCCCTGGCACATGTAGGGAACGGATCTTGTTCAACTAGCTCGACGCGGCGTCAGGCATGTGGACAGTGGCCATCCCCACCGCGCGGACAGCCATGACTCCGCATGAGCTGCGGGAGGTCGCTGCCGGGTACTTCCTTCTGCCTAGCCCGTGCTTGGCCCTGGTGGTTGGGAGCCAGATCATTCTGCCCTCGACGGAGCACAACCCCGTCACTGTTGACCTATATGGCGACGCGCTCATGAACCTCCCGGCGCCTGGAGACGCTCACTGGAGTGTACAACACGACGCTATCGCATATGCCTTCCGCGATCACTGTGTTCACGACCTAGGTATCGCGGTACGGCGGGAGGTGGATGACTTGTTCCAGCAGGCAGTGCCTCTCGGCAACACCGTACCCAGGGATGAACTCAAGGACCTAGTGCCGGACGCAGAGCTCTCCCTTCCGGCGTTCAACGTCGTGACCGGAAGTTATGATCCCCGGAGCTTGAAGTCCACGCTGCTGGAGTTCAAGACTATGCGGTACGGGGTCAAGTACACTTCAGTGCCCCGGGCCACGGCTGTGCATCGGTTTGAGCGCTCCCTGTTGGGCGACATACAACGGGGTTTTGCTGCGCGGGATGCGGCGTGGCACAACACGAAGCCCGGACAGAAGGGTCCTCTTCGAGACATCCTGGATATGTCGGAGTACACGGGCACGGTCTTCGGCACAGTGGGTGAGGTGAGCAAGGGGGTGCACCGTACAGTGCGTGGTATCGCATGCTTGGCTGCGGATCGGGGTGCCCTCTCATCGCGGGGCACTCGGTGCATCACCCGGGCTCACCAGGAGGCCTTGCTCGCAAGAGATTTCCTCGGGGTCTTGAGCTTGGTGGCCGCTCGAGAGCGCGCTCGCTGCCTCATCAGACGGCGCAGATTCGTCTGCCATCCCGTTGCTGAAACTGCACAGCACGTCCGAGCATCACCCACACACACACGTGCACGCGTGGCCCGGACTCTGAACCGTGTGCGCATCACTCATCCATCCCGCCTTATGCGGGATGCGGGCCGCTTTTAGGCGGCTTTCTGTGTTGATTTTCTAATTCTGCGGAACTGCCTTTTTTGTAATTCACATCAGTACGCGGAAGGATATAGTCGCTAGGTGGATGTGACTGCCTTCTTTATAATTCACACCAGTACGAGGAAGGATAGGAAGCTACGAACGTGTGCCAGCACCTCTCGCAGTCCGGCAGTCCCTTGATAAACGACAACGCGCTGCCGCTGCTGACAACATCGAAGGTTTCCTAACAGACCCGAGGAGACCGCCCAGGACGCGCAGGCCCTATCAGCACGATATTATGAGCGACAGTTGCGACAACTACTAAGCATACCGCAACACGTGCGCTACTAGCACTGCCGCCTGCTACGTGCTGTCGGGGATCGCAAACAGCATTTCTGTACAAGGTAGGCTGCTGCAAGCCCGGGAACTCTGCCCGGTAATTAACTCTTCACGAAACCCCGGTAAGGCCCCTGGTTCCGGGCCGGCCTGGGGGGGGGGGGGGGGGGGAGAACCTGTGGACTCGGTTCTCGTGATTCACACCCCGCGCTCCCATTCCCCCACTACAAAAATGCTAATCACGTACTTGGCGAGCTAACTGGGGCAGGCTCGCTTGTTTCCGCTGGGCGCTGCTAGAAATATCACTCTTGGGACCGTATAGAGCAGCCGCTTTAGGACTAACATGAAGCGGACCTGCTAGTATGGTGGTCTGGTGGTCTGCTTTCGCACTAGAACCGTCTCGACGACACTAGTCTCAAGGGCCACGGCGTAAGTAACAACCCCGCGGTGACCTGGCTGAAGCTCTGATACTCGGAACCGTCGGGGTAGCGTCTTCTCTCACGGGGCTTGGCCCACAAGATCATGTGGCATTCAGGATGGTAGTCCTCTCAGGACCGATCACGCAGCTCAGTGCGCGCCGACGCCTGTAATTATCTGTATATGTACTGTAGCGACTGTTAGTCGTCACCATCGCCGGGTGTTAGTTTTTTGCTTGGTCCTATCCCTGTGCCAGTCCTGCCAAAGTGAGAATAAGCAGTAGTAAACTCTGGGGGGTAGCACGCTTTAACAAATACCCTAATCTTGAACCCGCCTCTCGAATTTGGGGATCGAACTCGAGGTTAGACGAAATATGTGGTGGTTGTTTGTGATATGGCAGTTCAGGTGTCGGTGTATGCAGATACTATCCAGATATATATATTTAGACGTAGATCCAGATGAACCATAGTAGTCCACAGGATATCTTCTCTGTCAGATACGCCGCGGTCACATGCCATTGTACTAAGATGCATACCATTTTGCATTGTACTGTATCACTGCAAATATAATCGCCAGACTGCCTGCCACCAAGGGAGGTAAATACTTGAACTGCGTCTCACGACCACCCCGTCTGCCTGGCACCAACACTGAGATGCTACTTCTGGGCGCAGGCAGAAATCTGGACACCCAAGGTGCCTTGTAGGGTACTGTGATACAGGTACTTGCTGCTCTCAGTCCAGATCTGATCAGCACGATGAGCCACCTGCCATGCACTCCAGCACCTCGTGTCAAAGTGTGTATCGACTTCGGCACCACGTACTCGGGTTTTGCGTTTGCGTCCTGCGACGTGAAGGATACAAAGATCTACGCGTTTGATGATTGGCCTGGCTGGAATGAGGCGGGGCAGGCCACCTATGCCAAGACGCCTACAGTAAGCCTCTACAGCGACCAAGGCGGCCTGCTGGCCTATGGATGGGAGGCTGTGCTGCAATACAAGCAACGTCTACTTGATGGCAGGTTGGCGAAGAACAATGGAGGTCCATACAAGCACCCTGGGCACATGATAGAGAAGATCAAGCTGCATTTATCACCGAATGCCCAGAAGACCTCCAACCCAGCTCTGCCACTCAACTTGAACGCCAAAACTATCATTGCAGATTACTTGCGAGAGCTGGGGCAGAGAGCAATCGCGAAGATACAGGTATAACATGCTCTAATAGTCATTTTCCTAGTTCTCTTGAATTATTTCATTAATCTGTCCACTGACTCTATGTGTTGTATGCTTGTGACCCTGCGGAGTGCAGGAAAACATAGGGACTTTCATTCAGGAGAAAGATATTCAGTGGTGTATCACTGTTCCAGCTATCTGGAATGACAACGGCAAGGCCACCATGTGCGAGGCCATGCAGATGGCTGGCCTTGTATGCGGGCCAAATTCATCGAAGGGCTCACCACATGAGGTTCTGTGTGTCTTAGAGCCTGAGGCTGCATCCATGGCAAGCCTCAAGGAGCTGGAGGCGTTTTCTAGCAACATTGATAAGCCATACATAGTCGTCGATGTTGGAGGTGGGACTGTGGACATTGTGGTGCACAAGAAGCAAAACAGTGATGGTGAACTCAAGGTGCGCAGAACCACAGGCAGTCCTGCCTTAAATGATATTGACTGACATTTAGTCTTGCTCCGATTGACGTACATGCTCTCACAATCAAATTATGTTTCCTAATGTTCAGGAGCTTGCCACGGGAACAGGCGATCTAGCTGGCGGCACCTTCATCGACCAGGAGTTCATAAAATATGTGCAGAACAAGGTAGGCCTTCAATTCTGCTGCATGGTAATCAGAAAAGAATGCGAGATGATTTCATGCACATGGATATATGTACTCCCTTATTCTATATGGTTACCTTCTGCTGACACGTTGCCAACTTACCAGGTGGGTATAAACGTTTTCAAAGAGTTTGAGGAGACAGCCCCAATCAAGTACATGAGCTTTATGGGTGACTGGGAGCGTAGCAAGAGAGCTTTCGCTGGCAAGAAGGGCACGATAATGGATGTCCCAACAGTCTTGCAAAAACTATGGAGTAAAAAGGTCAACATTGCTGACGATGTGGAGGAGATTGAGCTGTCACCGGAAACCATCAGGTCCTTCTTCAAGCCAACACTTGATACGATCGTGAAGATGGTTAAGACAAAAATGCGAGAGTGCGGCTGTAGCACTGACTGTGCCGCCATTCTGCTGGTTGGAGGGCCTGCTGGAAATGCGCACATCAAGTCTGCTATCGAATCTAGCTTCCCTGGCATCACAGTGTTCACCCCAAACGCACCTGGCAGCATTGTAGTCCGAGGAGGGGTAGAATTCGCCCTCGCTCCGCAAAAGATCTATTCCAGGCGATGCCGGAAGACATACGGTGTCCGGACTAGTTCTCCCTTTATTGTGGGCAAGCACAAGGAGTCCAAAAAGACCTGGCATGAAGAAAGGGAGAACTATTACGCCGATGTGAGTTTGAGTTTCACGTATTTTATATTCTGCTTGTATTCTAAATACTGCGGTCAGACGTATATTGCTGAGGCTCCTTGTCACAGTTTGCCAGCGATTCACACCAACTGACCCTTTCTTGTCGTTGCCCTGCCAGGATGTGTTCCATGTTTTTATCACCCGTGGCAGTGAGGTGACCACTGACATGTGTGTGAAGCATAATTTCACGCCGCATAGTGTAAGCTCAACTTCCTCATCCTCTCTGTTTGCATGAAAGCCTGCTATTCATTCTCACTAACTCAGTTTGCCTTTGCTGTTCCAGGCCTCGCAAACCGAAGTTGGATTTACCATCGTCATGTGCGACCAAGCTCAGCCAGTTCATACAGACGAGGCAGGCTGTGAATCTGTTGGGTCTGTCACCCTAAACTTAGGGGGGATGGCAGGGGATATCAATCGGTCGATCACCGCCTACATGTATTTTGGCAAAACAATGTTGGAGCTTAAAACCGTTGACGACAAGACAGGCAAGACTGCCAAGACAAGCATCAAGTTCAACGCTATCCATGCTGCAAAGTAGGTAGGCACAAGCCAGGGTGCTCCAAGTGTTGTGGCTAGACCTTCCAGTTGATGGTGTTGAGGTGGAGCTTAGGAACGAACCTGAAATACTATCAATTCATTCCAGCTTTATTTAGATCAAATCTGAACTAGCCTGGTGACGTGAATTTCATGTTCTGGGCTAAAAGCTTCCCGAGGTGGAAGAAAACGCAGTTGCCTGTAATCAGTGACGCAACGGAAGCAATATCAACCTATCCACAAACAAACACATATCTGTGTTGAGTGTCAGATTTATAGGGTAGGTCTTTATCCAGTCAGTCGTCAATGCCGATGTTGGAATTCTGTTGCAGAGACGCAAATAACTGAATGAGAGAAATATGTAATGATAAACTCCATAGCTAAGTACAATGATCTTTTGGCTGGTTGTAGGTTGATAATTGTGCTTCAGTCATGTGATTTGGGCTCAATGTTCACTGCGGTCAAAATCATGTGCTGCCTAAGGCAGCATTTCATTTTCGGCCGTAACCGTAGTCGCAAAAAATCGTACGGGTACTAAAATGCTCGTAGGAACCGCAAATTCGGCATGTCTACGGTTGCGGCTGGCACCGTGAAATGTGACATCCCAGTATCCGCCGTTAGTTTCCTCGTCGCCCTCGTCCTAGTCCTCCTCACCCCCTTTGTCTTCGTTGCCGCCGTCCTCGTCCTCATCCTCATCTTCCTGATCGCTGTCCTCGGTGCTCTCGTTACCCCGCACGGCGCGGTCAGCCAACCCACCTCCAGGCCTAACTTGCACTTCGTTCTCCTCGTCCGCCCAGAAGTCGTCGTCATCCATGCCCGTAGTGCCTGGAAGCGGGGCTTGCGGCCGCGGCGGCGCAGGCAACTTGGGGGGGGGGGGGGGGGGGGTTGGTGGTCATCGCGAGCAGCCGCTTGGGAGTGTTGTAGCCTGATGAGCACCCAACAAGGCACGATGTGGGCGGGCGATTGGCAAATGAGCCAGGTCAGTGACGTTTAACCGCACCCCCTCAGTCCTGTGAGTTCAAACGCTCCAACATGCCCAGCATCAGCACGCCCTGGCGCCTGGGCTGGTGCCGGGCCGAGCAGCAAGCAGGGCGCCGCCTGGCCCGTACGACCCTTTGAGGCCGGCTGGTACATTGCGCTGAACATGTATATTCTGCGTAAAGTATTACTTTGATTTACGGCACAGTGAGCCATATTTAGGGCGGTCGTAAATATTGCGATATTTGCGACCAGCGAGGCCAGCCGCAAATCCCCGAGCCGCAAATTTGCCAGTTTACGGTCACGGCTCAATGATACAAATGCTCCGTGTTAAGCGATTACTCGCGAGTAGCCGCAACCGTGAATTCGTACCGGGGACCCGTACGATTATTTGCGGTTACGGCCGAAAATGAAATGTAGCCTAAGCCGCTCTGTGCAGTCCACATAATACAGCCCAAAGTAATACGGCACGCATGTATTGGTGCATGGTGCATAAGTACAATAGGTTTGAACTATTCCAAATTTCTCGGCGGAGAGCAAGCTGAGACCGGACCGCAGGGTTGGAAGGCCAATACCGCCGCCCTAGTGGCTGATGCGCACGCTGCGGCCTCCTCGGTATTGCCCACCGAGTCGTACGAACCAGAGTCGCTCACCAGCGAGCAGGCTCGTAGGTCCTTGTCTGCCGCTGACTTTGCCATCCCTGCGGATAATCCAACCGAGGGCATGTCTCGTACTGAGAAACGTTCTGCTATTCGCCGGTTCTGTCAACGCCAATACGCTAAACAACGGCAGGCTAAAACGAATATTAACCGACCACCTGCCTGCCCACCTGACTCTACTCGTTTTGATAAAACTGGAATGTCTCGACTAAACTCTAAATATGGTCCCATAAACTATGGACGCTTGTGCCTATGCGTTTGACGTTGTTTGCTCTAAGGATAAACCCTTTACCTCCACTTCAGCAATTGTCATACTGTACGAATAACTCCACCGTACGACGAATCAGTATTACCAATTCTCGAACATTTTGAGACTCGGGAATCGCCTTATAACACCCGTGCTATAATCATTTTGCCCCGCTGGTCTTCTGACTTAGTGAAATCTTGGACCCCTATACTGAAAAGTACAAACGACTCCATTCCTACCCCGCGGGTACCTGTTCTACACTGCCACATCTGCCACTGAGAACTTGCCAATGCCACCCAGACAGTAGATAGTTTACGTATACCTCGCAGATAGCACCATCGAAGAACGTGAGGCTGCTGCCATAAATTATGCCATGGCCACTAAGGACTACGAAGCCCCAAGCTACGAATCTCAAGGTAAGACATACATCCCGCTTGCCCGGGTCAAGTCGCACCAACCCCACTTTGAAACAGAAAAGTCCATTATAACGTCTATGAACGACAACAATCTGCTATTACGCAACCAACCCTAACTGAACATCATGCTTTACCGCCCGCTACTATTCTGATACTCGATAAGCGGCGCTATCCTTAGCTTTATGTATATTGATAGGTATGTCCGCCCAAACAAATTACCCACTCAACCTCTAAATAATAAAATACGGGTCGTCATGGCTGATGACCGCATGTCTCACACGGCTAAATCATTCACCCTCAAGTTGAATATAAACGGTTATACGGCTACAATTGAATTTATCATTACTGCATTACATAACTCGTTCAACTGTGTACTGGGCATGTCCTACCTAAAAACGCACAACCCCGATATTGATCGGCCAACCGGTAAATTAACTTTTCCCGATGGCAGTGAAATAATCTACCCTACTCAGTCCCGCGAATCTAACGTCGATATCGTTCACGCTACTGCTATGGCTCTTGAGATAAAACGAAGAGATCCGAATACTGTATTTTTTTCTGCGCAATTATAAAAGAATATTACGCTACTAGTAATGCCCTTTGGCCTCACAAGCGCCCCTCTGCCTTCCAACGTTGGATGAACCATGTTCTACAGCCTCACAAAAAACATTTTGATCCTCGTTTACCTTGACAACGTTGTAATTTTCAGCAACTCCCTCGACGAACACTTCAACCATTTTCACATCACACTCGGCTTACTGGCACCGAATGATATACGACTACGGTTACCTAGACTGCTTTTTCGGTAAAACACGAGCTCGAATACTAAGGGCACATGGTCAGCAAAGTTGGCCTACGTCCCTCTGCAGATAAAGTCTCCGCCGTTAAAAACTGGTCCCTGCCACGGTCTGTTCAGCAGGTCCAGCAGTTCCTTGGCTCTTGCAATTTGTACCACCGGTACATACACAAATACTCTCACTTATCCACACCTCTTTACGACATTACTCGCAAAAAGAAAATTTTCGAGTGGGGCGTACGTCAACACACTGCGTTTAATGCACTAAAACACGCGCTCTGCTCTGCCCCTGTACTAATAAATGAGTCCTAAGACCGGTCCTGACGCGGAATTCGTCATATCAACGGATGCCAGTAAATACGCTTTAGGCGCCGTTCTTTTACATAAAGACGATTCCAACAGATTACGCCCGTGCGCTTACTTTGCCAAAATACTACAACCTGCTCACACAAATTATCTATTGGGTGTTGGTTGCACGCTTAAAGAATGGCGCTGCTCTGTCGAAGGTGCTGCTAGCATTACAATTATCACGTATCATGCCACCTTACGTCGTTTACCAACTCAAGATGCCCTCGGCCGCCGCCACGCCCTCTGGCTCTCTGACATGTCACCTTATCTTGCCATCTCAACCCGCACTCAAAAACCTATTCTGTCAATACTTTACCGCAAAGGTAGTCAAAATGAAGCTGACGCCCTATCCCGCCGACCTAATCTTGTAGTAAACATGATGTCCTCGCCGCTGAGGAATAAAAATTACTTAAACTCCGAACTGGAGGATATGCATGATCTTCTCTCGTCTATGTGTCACCTGCAAGTTGACTCCTCACTGCTTAGCCGTATTTGCCACGGCTATAGCATTGATGCAAATTATTCAGGCCCCGTATTCATGTCGATGTCAACTTTGACTCTACCGATAACCTTTATTGGATGGCTGATAAAATTTGCATACCGGCTGCCAATAAACAAATCCTGCACTCTAAAATACACGAATATCATGATACTGTTGAACACCCGGACGCCCGACGCACTTTACTCAAATATTTCAAAACGTTCTGATGGCCACGCATGAACAAAGATATATAAAACCAACTACTCCAAACATTGCTCCACATGTCAACGCATTAAGGCTTCTACCCAAAAATCACCCGGTATATTATTTCCGTTACCAAAAGCCTGGTATGATACCCTTGGAAATAATACCAGGCTATATAATCCTTGGGTGAGTATAATATAGAATATCATAAAATTCGTATATATAATAAGTATAATTTATACCTGTATTCCAAATTATATAATCCCCTTGGTAGTTGGTACCATGCGCCGTTTTAAGCCTAATCATTACATTGCCCGCTTGCTACAGCATTTTCTGTCTGACTGCCGGCCGCACGTTGTAGCCGTCACCGTTCAGCCCCGGCGTGCCGGGTCATCTAGTGCCTTGACCGGTTGCTCGCGCCCTTTCGCTGCCGGCCGCCTGCCCCTTTTAATTTGAGACGCTATTGTTGCTGGCTGCCCTCGCCGCAGGCTACCTGCGCAGTCCCACCTGCCACCGCAGCTCTCCCCGCCGGCATCGCGCTGCATGCGGCGCCGCCATGCTGCCGACGGTGCGTCAGTGCATGTGCTCGCCCGCGTCCGCGTGCTGCTGCCTTCCCCTCGTTGTTCCTTGCAAGCCACGCTGACTCCGCTGATTTAGGGTTTTTAAATGCCAATGGTGCGTGCATGTGCTCTTGTTGGCGTTGCCGCCTAGGTTGCACCTGCCAGTTGCGGCAGCGGGGGGCCAAGTGGGGCACGGAAGCATGCGGCGGTGGTGACAAAAGGGCCGCATGCGAGTGAAATGACACAGGGCGCACATACGGCACTTTCGCTATGTTGCGGAGACACCACATGGGAAACGTTGAAAAGCAAGCTGGACCACCCCGGAGGTGTCTAGAGTATGTTGGTCCGGTATGGCTATCACGCCTGGTTTGCTGATGTAGCCCCCCCCCACCCCCCCCCCCCCCCGGCCCCCCCCCAACACCAACGCTTGACAGCCTCAGCGAGGTATCGCAATCAAAGAATGAGCGCCTGCTAGCTCTTGGGAAGATGGCCATCCATTTTGCTGTGGAGTATTTCATTCCCGGGCGCTCCTCTGGTAGCAACATTCACATCTACCTGAACATTGTGCAAGGTTTTCGGGTCATGGTGGCGCTACATGCACCTTCATGGCTTCTCCACTTTTCATGCGGGTGTGAGGGCTTCTTGCGGCGCGCTATATGCTCAAACGTGGTCGCATGGGGACTGTACAAGCAAATGTTTCCGTTCCTGCAAAAAAACAGTTTGGAGTGAATTGGGCGGAAACCAAGCAAAGGGCGGCCAAACAAAGCATGCGCAAGGATTAGAAACACAGCAGGCCAAGGACGCCCACATGAGCAAGATGCGCGCAGGCACTGGGGCGGCCATGTTCTCCCAGGCTTATGCGTGTTGCTTCGAAATGCGGCCGAGTTTCAAGCCATGCCAGTGACCGTATTGTAGCATGCGACGGTTGCAATTTCGCATGGCACCAGAAATGTGTAGTGGCTATGTTGCATGCAGTGCCGGAAGGTTCCTCGCATTGTCATGCTTGCAAGTTGCGCTGGGCCAATAGGGGCCGCCCCCCCTCTAGCACCTCCCTAGCACCTCCTTTATATATCTCAAAACGTGTAAAATTATATCTCAAAAGGCGTAATATTATATCTCAAAAAGTATATATCTCAAAACATGTAAAATTATATCTCAAATATACCTCCCATGTGGCGCTGGCTAAGTATTGTGAAGGAATTGGCACACTGAAGCCTGAGCCGGCCTGCAAGAAGGAGGAATATGACGCATGGGGGCTCGACCCCCATGAAATCGAGTAAACCCCCTCCCCCCCGCCCCTCCCGGCCCCATGCCGCCCTCTACTACCATCCAATACTGTTGGAATCGTAACGCATGTCACATGTCACAATCGTAACGCAGCATGTTCCGGGTATATACTCAACTTCCTACTACCATGTGGACCGCCTATTTACTACATACCATGCTGCGCTGCCCCGGCCGCGGCGCGCTAGCGCCATGCTGCCCCGGCCGCGGCGCGCTAGCGCCATGCTGCCCCGGCCGCGGCGCGCTGGCGCCCTACATGCTGCCCCAGCCGCGGCGCGCAGGCGCCCCGCTGCCCCGGCCTCGTTAGCAAAGGAACTGCGGTTTGTGAAATCGACGGACATGAGTCGATTTCACTTTTATCTGTGGTCAAGAATGATTTAATCTGCTCGTTGATTCTGATTAATGAGGTTGTTGCACAACCCCGCATGTACAACTTATATCACCAGTGCAAGATAGGGGAGAGAACATCATTCCTGCCTACCGCTGTATCGTACACCAAGACACAAGGACGGAAGCGCAACTACTGGATAAAAGCACCCTCTCCCCCCCCCCCCCCCCCCCCCCACCCACCGCCTGACTCCAAACTGCCTACATAGGGTCGCCCTGCGGAGTTTTGGTATACACACACATGCGGGTCGTGAATGAGAAGCCCGTGAATATGCGTTGGTTGGTTGCGGGCCGGTGAGTGGCTGTGACTGAGTATGTGGATGGGTGACGAGTGGGTTGGCATGTACATGGCGCAGTGCCGCACCCGCACGCGTGTAGCTGAGTGGGCGGAAACCGGCATTTTGAATATAACATATTCGGGAAGTTTTCGCACTACGGTACGGCTTACCGCGGGAAGCAATGTGACGCCGTGCAGGAGCATGAAGCTTCGACCATCCGTCTCTCATAGGTTCATGGGGTTTCCGGGCATGTCGTCGCTATATCACTGCGCCTAGTCCTCGTGGGCCGACACGATCTCGGGTCAGGACGGTCCCATATCATGGTGGGCAACGACGGGACTCATGCTGCTGCGACCACTTCTCGACCAGTGCGCATGTCGTGCTTGACGGCGATTCCATGTTAGCCACTTCGCGACAGTCAAGGGCGTAGCCAAGCCAGTCATCGGAGCCGCGTTGCCGATGGTAGATGGGAGTTCACTCGCTTAGTGAGCACGCTACAACCTAGGGGCTATTTGTTTAGGGCGACTCCCTCTCTACCAATCTTGACTAAGTTCGGAGCTTCCAGCACACCACGCGGGTGCCGACGTCTCGCCGTCCGGGCGGACCGGACGCCCCGTAGGCCGTGTGACAGATATATATTGTAACCTGTCCTGAATTACTTTAGGCAGTATATAGTACAGGTACCAGTATGAGTGTGTGCATGCCGCGCGCACGAGTACTCGTACCTCGGTGAACCTCGGGGTATACGTTAAGACCCATGTACGAAAATGCCATGTGTATACATAGGTCATGGTCAAAAGGCCCTATGTACACACAAGGCATTACCTTGTTTGCCATGTGTACACACATGTCACTTGCATTGACGTGTGTACACACATGTCATTTTGACCATGACCTGTGTATACACATGTCACTTGAAATCGCCATGTGTACACACAGGTCATAGAAAATGACCCAATTGCAAACATCGTTGCCTTGTTTGTACACATGTCGGCCATATGACATATGACCCAAGTGCATGTTTTCACTCATGCCATTTCACAGATGCCCCATGTGCAAACAAGGTGTCGGGTTTTAGGTATGTTTTTACATTGGTGACCCATGTATACACATGCAGGTCAAACATGGGTAATGTCCCAAGTGCGAACACGCTAGTTCCAGATCAGATTTGCTACTTGGGCGATGCAAACGGATCTGTGTGTACTCAGGGCTATCACCCGGTATGGCCTAGGTGCGAAGATTGCGCAAATTGCATTTGATTTTCAAATATATCAAATTAAACCGTTTCTCACCGTTTTTTCCACTACATTCGGTCATTTTCTACACATTTCCCCCAATGGTGGACGCACCTGCGTCGCATCTGCGACACACCTGGACGCTCATCAAATTCACGCAAGTGGCGTTGCCGTTGTGGCATCTAGAGTTGCACTTACGACCAGCTTTTCGGCAGGCACAAGCGTTGGTTTTGCATGGCCCCTTGCAACTGCACTTAATCATACCCTGCCCGCCATGGAGGGACACCGATTTAACAGCGTCCCGGAGCGAGATTTTCTTCAAGCTCCCTAGATCCCTCCACTTGTCAACCACCCCTTGCAGTCCCAGCTATGCTGGCGTCACTGACCTCATGGGAGCAAGGACTGACTGGCCGTGACATCTGTTCACAACGCCATGCAAGTTTGCCTGGCGGTACATGCCCCTGGCGGGAACATGGCAACACAACAATAGGGTGGAAGGTCACTAATTCATTTGATGCTGCTCCGGCGTAAAAACATACCTACTTCAGGTGTGATGTGCGGCCAATAGAGGCAAAAATTCATTCAGTCTGCTACTCACCTCAATGACAACCAATGTGCATATCGTTGCATCAACCTTCACACGATCCACACAAGGGACATCAACTTGCACATCGTCGCCAATCTCAGGTGCTGGGCCGAACCGCCGTGCCACAGCTGCCGACTTGGTGCCAGCTTGTTTGGCTTGAGCAACACCACATGCATGGCGAACGCTCCGCCTAAAGGGCGTCACAGTTGCATCTTCAAGACAGCCTAGAGGTTCGCGAGGGCGCTTGCGTGGAACATGTGTCACATGATGTTGGCTTTCTGCGGTGCCACCGTTCACTAGGCTCCCGCGCGACTTCGTAATTACACTGTAATACCTTGTATTTATCTTGTAATCTCACCAACAGCATGACACTCGTCTATAGTCATTCCGTGACATACTGGTAGTAAACTGCATCATGCGCATATCACTCATCATCACGACGCATCATCCAACGCGGATTATTTTCATATCTGCCCTGGGAGCCCGACAATCTCGCTGCACTCTGGCCTAATCCGCAATAGAGCGCGGGGCACAGCGGGCGGGGCCAGTGAGCGGGCGCGCGGCAATGGGCGGCGAAAAAAATTATTTACATCCGGTTTTGACCGGGACCGCCTCGGCGGCCGGCCTGCGGCTCACGGGTGGAGGCAGGGGCTACGGCGTTGAAGTCGTAGTAAAACTTGCGCGGTTGAGGCGTGGCGGGGCGCAGGTGGCGCAGTGACTCGGGTGTCAAGCGCGTCAGCTTTGCAGCGAGGGCAGCGGTTGACGTAGCTCCAATCACCATCCGGGGAGTGGCCGTACCGATGCTCGTCGCACGGGCAGCAGTGAATGATCTACTTCCTTGTGTCCGGGACGTTCAGGCACAACTCCACTTGGTACCACGTATCGGTAAGCTCTAACCCGTCCTTCGGTAGCATGTGCTTCTTCAACAGCTTCGACAGCCTCTCGAACGCCGCCGCCTTTATGTTGTGCTTCAGCTTCCACTCGCAGAAATTGAGCGCGGCCTCCACTCGTGGGGTGGCGTCGGCACCGGGGTACAATTGACGGCGTATGTTGCGAAGCGGGGTGGAGGAACTAGTGTTAGCAATAGACTAGTAGGCGCCACACGCGGGCGGGGGGGGGGGGGGTGGCGCCGCCTCGGGTGATGGGTTCAAGGTATGGGCACGCGCGTCGCGTCATGTACGCACGAGCGAGGTAAAATACAACGTGGCGACACCCGAATCGGACACTTGAAAGCCTACCTCAAGCAGGTGCCTCTTGCCGGCCACGTCGTACTGCTTTGGCTTAGCGCAGCTGTTCAGTATGTCCACGAAAGCATAGCCGAACGCATCCTCGCCATGTGGCTGATGTGGGTGAATGCGGATATGGCGGTCGCATGGGCGCGGAACAGTGCCTGCCGCACGTCATCAACGATGCGGCCTTTGTTGCACAAAGCACCAAGTGCTATGGTTATGCCCTCAGGCCTCACAGCTTTCCGTAGGAGGTGCCTGTAATTAGTTTGACGTGGGTGGCCATGATGGAGGTTGCGTGCTGGGGGATGAGCAGCTACGGTACTGTCTAGCGGGTGCAATTGTGCGTCACGTGGGCGCAGATGCTGCTTTTTTCAAAAAAAATAAGTCCGGCGTCGTGCGC
>VCJN01000972.1:0-10916 GCA_006384855.1 Tetraselmis striata
TGGAGATGGCAAAGCAACGGCGAGTGGATGTCAAGATTGCCAAAGAGGACTACCAGCAAAAGGAGCACCTGAAAGGGACCACCAAGGTGGATCAGAGAAAGGCACCTCTACCCGCCTTTGGTGCATACAAGGTGCCACAACCTGCCATCCCAGCATGCCTGACCCCTTCCTCTAATTGCAGCTTGGACTACTTTCCACATGACGCTCGGCGAATGGGGGGGGGGGGGGGGGGGGCTGAACCCGTGTTGCGCTCTGGGTGTGTATTGCAGTGGGACATGGCGCATGATGTCAACGGGAAAATGTACATGGTGTACCTTTCCCATTTCTCTGAGCCGACACATTACCATGCGCGGTATCCGTTCCGCCACTTCTTGAGCGTGTTCAAACTGAGCTCTGCACCTCATCCTCCAGGTGCGCCTTCCGCCATTCTCGCCACAAATGTGTGTTGTTATCTATTGTTGTATTTTCTAACCTACGGGTGTGCATGGCATGACCATAAGGCTTCCGCAGCGAGCGGACCTACACTTTGCCCTGTGCGCTCCCGAGCACTACTCCAACCCAGCGGAGCAAGAGGTCCAACCTCCAAAGGGCCTCCCCGCCTTTGCTCAGTCCTCGAGTGGCCCTCGCGACAGCGCCCATTGTTGCCGGCCTGCGCTCCCCACTCTCCACAGGTGACGATGCCGCACTGCCCTGCTCACACACACCAGTGTTAGACGCCGCCGGTAAAACCATATTTTGTGGACTCTCTTATCAGGCAGCAGATGCTTCTCTTCTCTGGGACTGCCGGATGCCACCGCCAGCCAAGCAAGCAGGCAGAGGCTAAGGTACTCGCAGAACAACGAGCCCCTCTCTCGTGAAGCTAGCGACCATCGTGCCCCGCGGCCCACACTGGCAGCGGCGAGCATGGCATCTACGTCGGCGGCTGGCATGGCTGCGCAGTGCGCCCTGGATGTGGATGCACTGCGTCCAGCCCACGCAGGCGGAGCTCATGCACCTATCGATCCCGATGGCACTTCTGTCACTCCAAGTATGTATCGAGCCTGAAGTATACTCCCCCAGCAAGGGAAGAGGGCGAGGACCGCGCAGTCCGTTAACTTTGCTGCATGTGTGCCTGCAGTAGGCACCTTGGCCATGCCGCACCCTCGTCCAAGTACCGTGGAAGATGAGGCAGCAGCGCTGCCTGCTGCAGCACCAAGTTTTGACGCTGCTGAGAAGGAACATGGTAATTTCCTGGAAGATTTAAACCACTTTACGCATGCAGGCAGTGCCACGGCGTGCACGTGGAGCTGCGGCTGGGTTTGCGGGGGGGGGGGGGGGGGGGGGGGGTTACATCTTTTGCCAGCACTACTAACGAATCTGGCGGTTTTTTGCTATGCGGCAGAGGCCCAAGCTCACGCTGACGAATACTATGTTCGGGAGTGGCGGAATTTCGGGAGCATCAAGGACATATTTGTGGAGATGACGGAGGGCAACCCTGCCCCCGATGTATCTGCTTTTATGAAACGGCCGCACAGCGATGGGACCAAGAAGGATGCAGTGAAGAGGCGACTCTACCAATGGCACCGGCTCAAGAAGGTGCTTCAGACTCTGGTGTCGGGCGAGCTGGCCGGCAACAAAGAAGCACTTGCCAGGATGGAGGATCTCGGGACACTGTTTTCGGACAACATTGAGAAAGAGAGCGGCAGAAAGAAACTAGACAAGGAACAAAAGCAGCTGCAACAAGGTTCACGCGAGAAGAAGCGCAAGTTGGACAATACCACTTTGCTTGATGTTGTCACCAACCCGCAGTCTTTCATGCGTGCATCAAAACTCAACATGAAAGCAGCCATGTCCCATGCCCGCGATGAGGCGGCTAAGAAGATGTAGGGCTCACTGTGTGTAATTGTCATTACATGTAACCAATTTTATGTCCTGTCTCTGTTGCGTGATCCAAGCCAATGCTGCGTACTCCCCTGCGCCCTCATATAATTATCCCCACAAGCCAGCACCGGCAACCTGGCCGAGCATCCGCCACACCGCAAATGACATAGCGGCAGAATATCATGATGCACATTTTGTGGCTAACATTGTTGGCAGTCTGTCATGAGCCCGCTTAACCTGCAGCGTCACTCAGCAGCACTGCCCATCCCCATGCCGTAGCCCCGTGCACTTTACCGCGGGACGCGTTGGACGCCAACATGCTCTCTCACATAAGCCAAATGCATAGCCCAGGCGCCAGCGTTGCGCTGCAAATGCGCGACGCTCGCTGTTCTTGAAGCTGCCCTTACAGGGTTCCCGCATCAGCTTCTGGCATGCGGCAGCTCTATGGTCAGTGGTGCTGGTGGCGCCGTCTGCTCCGTCCCAGCAGCGACATGCCCCCCCCTCCCTCCCCCCCCCCCCGCTCTCCTCCTGAGGACGCGCCAGACCACGCACCTGCTGGATGGTAGATGAACCTGCTGCACAGATCCTGCGGAGCGCAAGCTGACCGCCAGCATGCACAGTACCAGCGTCTATCCAACAACACCGGCATATACGCCGATCCACTGTCGTCTCGCAAATTGCCAGACCCCCCCCCCCCCCTCCCTCTCTTGTGCCTTGCAGTGCGTGAGGGCGCACCTGCAAACCTGGTGATCGGGCAGGGCATTATGCCTGCAATGCCCACCCGTGGCGCGTCCAGCCTGGCCGCCCAAAGACCCATTGTGGCTCCATAAGCACCCGCGCATTCTACACCGCCATGCCTGTCAGCGATGCTATTGCGCTGTTTATGCATACCCGCGAAGAAGCTCACTGCCGGGGGCGCCGCGGCTGTGCGGCCACAGGCAAACACTCAATATAGATTTACACAGGCACCATTGCGCCTCTCTCACGCGACTCATTTGTCAATGCTCACTATCATCAATACACATGTGCACGCGCCGCTGCGCCCAATAACCCCCCCTATCTATGCTCCCCAACTTCGCCACTGTTATACCTCTCATGCGTTGAATGAGCGGTGACGACGGCAATACCTAAATGGAATGGTCCGGCTCCGCGCTTACCCAACCATCTCGTAGAGATCAGCGTTGCTTCGCATATTCACAGCCTCTCCCGCGCCTGCACCGACAGCACCAGCGACTTTCGTGTTGGCGCTCAAGCAACGAGTTCAGGATGGCAGCTCTCTTGGCGTGCGCGGAGCCAGACCGAGTCAACGGGGGTGCGTGGTAGTAGGGTTGGGCTCAGTTGCACTCTAGGCAGCCCACGGCGCTGAAATTCCGGGGCACGGTCGACAGGCGGCCGCGTAGCCGCGGAACCGCGACTGGCACGCGAGGCCGTGCTGCCGGCGCCGCCATTGCTCGCCGTTCACCACCGCCGGGTGCGCGGACCGGCAGCAAAACGCCAGCGATGGGCTGCACTGGCGAGTGTCACACGTGCCGTCGCCCCGGTCAGTGCGACGTTGTGCCGTGCTCGGGCTGGCCGCCGACAGCACGGTGCCGCTGCAGTCGCTAACGCCGACCCATAACGTGCAGTCCCGAGCCTGGAACCGGCACAGGAACATCGGCATCGGCCTTCGCCGCCCGCGACATGCGCTTCCTGGCGGCCTGTGTGCAAAGTCGATCCGCCCGCGGATTTCAGCGTGGAAAGCTACGCGACGCTTTTCGGCCTACAGGGTTAGTTCAGGCACAAAGCACGGTAGAAATGCATGCCACGTGGATCCTCGGGCTGGGGTTTTGGCGCGACGCGGGACATGCCGCTGGTAGTGGGTTGGTCGAAGTGGGATCGCGACAAGTGCCGAGCAGCACAGCATAGACACGCCGCGGCGCACGGCCATACGACCACCATGCGCAAAAGTGCTGTGGTTTCGGAGCATCGGCAACACTACGTGTTGAATCCGGTCTTTTGTCGCTTAAGGCCGGCCGACACCTCAAAAGCCCCGCGGGAACGATTCAATCAAGCCCACGGTGCGCGGTGATGGAGCCACCGCATCACCCCCACGCAGCAACCACGCACTCCCGCAGCGAAGCAGCGCCATTTCAGACGCCCCTACGCGGATAAGCCGGTCGCTTGTCGCTCGCGGCCGGCCGGCACCTGCAGCGCCCCGCGGGAACGATTTCATCACCTGCCGGAGGACGATTTCATCAAGCCCACGGTTCGCGCGCGGTGTTGGAGCCATCGCATCGCTCCCGCGCAGCAACCACGCACTCCCGCAGCGAAGCAGCGCCATTTCGGACGGCCCTACGCGGATAAGCCGATCGCTTGTCGCTCGCGGTGTTGGAGCCATCGCATCCATCCCGCGCATCAAACACGCACTCCCGCAGCGCAGCAACGCCATTTCTGATGACCCTACGCGGATAAGCCGGTCGCTTGTCGCTCGCGGCCGGCCGGCACCTGCAGCGCCCCGCGGGAACGATTTCATCACCTGCCGGCGGACGATTTCATCAAGCCCACGGTTCGCGCGCGGTGTTGGAGCCATCGCATCGCTCCCGCGCAGCAACCACGCACTCCCGCAGCGAAGCAGCGCCATTTCTGACGCCCCTACGCGGATAAGCCGATCGCTTGTCGCTCGCGGCCGGCCGGCACCTGCAGCGCCCCGCGGGAACGATTTCATCACCTGCCGGAGGTCTATTTGATCAAGCCCACGGTGCGCGCGCGGTGATGGAGCCACCGCATCGCCCCCGCGCAGCAAACACGCACTCCCGCAGCGAAGCAACGCCATTTCTGACGCCCCTACGCGGATAAGCCGATCGCTTGTCGCTCGCGGCCGGCCGGCACTTGCAGCGCCCCGCGGGAACGATTTCATCACCTGCCGGCGGACGATTTGATCAAGCCCACGGTGCGCGCGCGGTGTTGGAGCCATCGCATCGCTCCCGCGCAGCAACCACGCACTCCCGCAGCGAAGCAGCGCCATTTCTGACGCCCCTACGCGGATAAGTCGATCGCTTGTCGCTCGCGGCCGGACGGCACATGCAGCGCCCCGCGGGAACGATTTCATCACCTGCCGGCGGACGATTTGATCAAGCCCACGGTTCGCGCGCGGTGTTGGAGCCATCGCATCGCTCCCGCGCAGCAACCACGCACTCCCGCAGCGAAGCAGCGCCATTTCAGACGGCCCTACGCGGATAAGCCGATCGCTTGTCGCTCGCGGCCGGCCGGCACCTGCCGCGCCCCGCGGGAACGATTTCATCACCTGCCGGCGGACGATTTGATCAAGCCCATGGTGCGCTCGCGGTGTTGGAGCCATCTCATCACTCCCGCGCATCAAACACGCACTCCCGCAGCGCAGCAACGCCATTTCTGATGACCCTACGCGGATAAGCCGGTCGCTTGTCGCTCGCGGCCGGCCGGGACGTGCAGCGCCCCGCGGGAACGATTTCATCACCTGCCGGCGGACGATTTCATCAAGCCCACGGTTCGCGCGCGGTGTTGGAGCCATCGCATCGCTCCCGCGCAGCAACCACGCACTCCCGCAGCGAAGCAGCGCCATTTCAGACGGCCCTACGCGGATAAGCCGATCGCTTGTCGCTCGCGGCCGGCCGGCACCTGCCGCGCCCCGCGGGAACGATTTCATCACCTGCCGGCGGACGATTTGATCAAGCCCATGGTGCGCTCGCGGTGTTGGAGCCATCTCATCACTCCCGCGCATCAAACACGCACTCCCGCAGCGCAGCAACGCCATTTCTGATGACCCTACGCGGATAAGCCGGTCGCTTGTCGCTCGCGGCCGGCCGGAACGTGCAGCGCCCCGCGGGAACGATTTCATCACCTGCCGGCGGACGATTTCATCAAGCCCACGGTTCGCGCGCGGTGTTGGAGCCATCGCATCGCTCCCGCGCAGCAACCACGCACTCCCGCAGCGAAGCAGCGCCATTTCAGACGGCCCTACGCGGATAAGCCGATCGCTTGTCGCTCGCGGCCGGCCGGCACCTGCCGCGCCCCGCGGGAACGATTTCATCACCTGCCGGCGGACGATTTGATCAAGCCCATGGTGCGCTCGCGGTGTTGGAGCCATCTCATCACTCCCGCGCATCAAACACGCACTCCCGCAGCGCAGCAACGCCATTTCTGATGACCCTACGCGGATAAGCCGGTCGCTTGTCGCTCGCGGCCGGCCGGGACGTGCAGCGCCCCGCGGGAACGATTTCATCACCTGCCGGCGGACGATTTCATCAAGCCCACGGTTCGCGCGCGGTGTTGGAGCCATCGCATCGCTCCCGCGCAGCAACCACGCACTCCCGCAGCGAAGCAGCGCCATTTCAGACGGCCCTACGCGGATAAGCCGATCGCTTGTCGCTCGCGGCCGGCCGGCACCTGCCGCGCCCCGCGGGAACGATTTCATCACCTGCCGGCGGACGATTTGATCAAGCCCATGGTGCGCTCGCGGTGTTGGAGCCATCTCATCACTCCCGCGCATCAAACACGCACTCCCGCAGCGCAGCAACGCCATTTCTGATGACCCTACGCGGATAAGCCGGTCGCTTGTCGCTCGCGGCCGGCCGGGACGTGCAGCGCCCCGCGGGGACGATTTCATCACCTGCCGGCGGACGATTTCATCAAGCCCACGGTTCGCGCGCGGTGTTGGAGCCATCGCATCGCTCCCGCGCAGCAAACACGCACTCCCGCAGCGAAGCAGCGCCATTTCAGACGGCCCTACGCAGATAAGCCGATCGCTTGTCGCTCGCGGCCGGCCGGCACCTGCCGCGCCCCGCGGGAACGATTTCATCACCTGCCGGCGGACGATTTGATCAAGCCCATGGTGCGCTCGCGGTGTTGGAGCCATCTCATCACTCCCGCGCATCAAACACGCACTCCCGCAGCGCAGCAACGCCATTTCTGATGACCCTACGCGGATAAGCCGGTCGCTTGTCGCTCGCGGCCGGCCGGAACGTGCAGCGCCCCGCGGGAACGATTTCATCACCTGCCGGCGGACGATTTCATCAAGCCCACGGTTCGCGCGCGGTGTTGGAGCCATCGCATCGCTCCCGCGCAGCAACCACGCACTCCCGCAGCGAAGCAGCGCCATTTCAGACGGCCCTACGCGGATAAGCCGATCGCTTGTCGCTCGCGGCCGGCCGGCACCTGCCGCGCCCCGCGGGAACGATTTCATCACCTGCCGGCGGACGATTTGATCAAGCCCATGGTGCGCTCGCGGTGTTGGAGCCATCTCATCACTCCCGCGCATCAAACACGCACTCCCGCAGCTCAGCAACGCCATTTCTGATGACCCTACGCGGATAAGCCGGTCGCTTGTCGCTCGCGGCCGGCCGGGACGTGCAGCGCCCCGCGGGGACGATTTCATCACCTGCCGGCGGACGATTTCATCAAGCCCACGGTTCGCGCGCGGTGTTGGAGCCATCGCATCGCTCCCGCGCAGCAACCACGCACTCCCGCAGCGAAGCAGCGCCATTTCGGACGGCCCTACGCGGATAAGCCGATCGCTTGTCGCTCGCGGCCGGCCGGCACCTGCAGCGCCCCGCGGAAACGATTTCATCACCTGCCGGAGGTCGATTTGATCAAGCCCACGGTGCGCGCGCGGTGTTGGAGCCACCGCATCGCCCCCGCGCATCAAACACGCACTCCCGCAGCGAAGCAGCGCCATTTCTGACGCCCCTACGCGGATAAGCCGATCGCTTGTCGCTCGCGGCCGGCCGGCACTTGCAGCGCCCCGCGGGAACGATTTCATCACCTGCCGGCGGACGATTTCATCAAGCCCACGGTGCGCGCGCGGTGTTGGAGCCATCGCATCACTCCCGCGCAGCAACCACGCACTCCCGCAGCGAAGCAACGCCATTTCTGACGCCCCTACGCGGATAAGCCGGTCGCTTGTCGCTCGCGGCCGGCCGGGACGTGCAGCGCCCCGCGGGGACGATTTCATCACCTGCCGGCGGACGATTCCATCAAGCCCACGGTGCGCGCGCGGTGTTGGAGCCACCGCATCGCTCCCGCGCAGCAACCACGCACTCCCGCAGCGAAGCAGCGCCATTTCTGACGCCCCTACGCGGATAAGCCGGTCGCTTGTCGCTCGCGGCCGGCCGGGACGTGCAGCGCCCCGCGGGAACGATTTCATCACCTGCCGGAGGACGATTTCATCAAGCCCACGGTGCGCGCGCGGTGTTGGAGCCATCGCATCACTCCCGCGCAGCAACCACGCACTCCCGCAGCGAAGCCACGCCATTTCAGACGGCCCTACGCAGATAAGCCGATCGCTTGTCGCTCGCGACCGGCTGGCACATGCAGCGTCCTGCGGGAACGATTTCATCAGCTGCCGGAGGAGGATTTCACCAAGCCCACGATGCGCATTGTTGGAGGCACAGCATCGCCCCCGCGCAGCAACCACGCACTCCCGCAGGAAAGCCATGCCATTTCAGACGCCCCTACGCAGCTACGCCGGTCGCTTGTCGCTCGCGGTCTGCCGGCACATGCAGCGCCCCGCGGGAACGATTTCATCACCTGCCGGCGGACGATTTGATCAAGCCCACGGTGCGCGGTGTTGGAGGCACCGCATCGCCCCCGCGCAGCAATCACGCACTCTCGCAGCGATGCAAAGCCATTTCAGATGCCCCTACGCGTGTACGCCGGTCGCTTGTCGCTCGCGGCCGGCTCCGCGGAAACTATGAGCATCATCTAGATATAAATACAACAACATGCTGGCATCGTTTGTGCGGGTGTTTGGGTGTGCCGAGCTCCATCGATGCGGTGGCTCCGTCATCACGTATTCGCGGTGTGCTGACATGGTTCCCAAGTGATGAAATTGTTCCCGCACGCACGGCACGCTTAAGGTGCGGGTCAGCCACATGAGATATTCACACTTCTTATACGCATGATAGGGGCCATGCAAATGATGTATCATTGGGGCAAGAGTACGGGTCTGCCTAGCAGTAGCGATGCGATGTCTCCGATATCATGCACCCGCGGTGTGATGAAACGGTTCCCAAGTGATAAAATTGTTCCCGCACGGCACGCAAAAGGTGCGGGCCAGCCACCGACGTGC
Source organism: Tetraselmis striata (assembly GCA_006384855.1). Lineage (NCBI taxonomy): Eukaryota > Viridiplantae > Chlorophyta > Chlorodendrophyceae > Chlorodendrales > Chlorodendraceae > Tetraselmis > Tetraselmis striata. The sequence continues at coordinate 8,945 of VCJN01000972.1, forward strand.
GTGGCGGATATAGGTGGCTTAAACATCGTGCATTTGCGCTGTGATGAAATGGGCTCCAAGTGATGTAATGGTTCCCGCGCGGCACAGCCAAGGTGCGGGGCTGCCACGACCAGCATACTGTGGTTTCGGAGCATCTACGCCGATTTCAGTCGCCGCGCTGCTCGGCAGGTGGCGGGGCTTCACCGACCTTCAGCCCAAATAAGCGGACACTCTTATTTACCCAACATATCACGACACATTTCACATGTTGTCCCGGGTGTGCCGAGCAATAGCGATGCGGTAGTGGCTCCGCCATCATGCATTCGTGGTATGATGAAAAAGGTTCCCAAGTGATGAAATGGTTCCGCTAGCACGCCAACGGTGCGACCAGCCATGTGCACTCGTCCAATCCACATAGGGGTGATGCAAATGGCGTATCATTGGTGCGGGTGTGCAAAGCAGAAGTGATGCGGTGGCTCCATCATCATGCATTTGCGGTATGATGAAATGGTTCCCAAGCGATGAAATGGTTTTCGCACACCACGCCAATGGTGCGGGCCAGCCACAAGGTTAGCGACGCGCACCCGCCACATGAGCACAGGCACGATGTAATGGAGTGTCATTGGTGCGAAAGTGCGGCTGTGCCGAGCGGAAGCGATCCGGTGGCTTCGACATTATCATGCATTTGCGGTATGATGAAATGGTCCCCAACAGACAAAATGGTTCCCGCGCGGTACTCCAAAGATGCATGCCAGTCACGCGCGACATGCACCCACCCCTGAGCATAGGGGCGATGTAAATGGTGTTTCATTGGTACGGAATTACAATCTCCTGGTGTAACTCAAAAAAGCAGTGCTCTATACATATGGTCCTTGACTACACACCAATGCCATGTAACGCCTGTTTTGCCGGCATCTACCGCTACTAACTATTTGTTGTGCACACTACAGTGTTTATGCATGAACACTATAACTGCTACCGAGTTTTACATGCATGTATGCACATAGTGTTTGCGCGCAATGTTATTACAAGTATTAATATAATCAAGTGTCCCAAGATATAAAGATGTCAATATCCCGTCACTATGCAAGAAAGTAGGTTAGGGATTACCGTGCAGTTCCAAATGCATTGCAACTACCATATTCTCGACGCACGCCACATCATTACAAACATGTACGATATTTACTTTCTGCATCGACTGATTCGATGCAATCGCGTACCACTATCGACGACAAGAAATGTCATGCATGGGCAATATAAAACTTATATATATTGTATATACAATAAAAGGTAGACTCTGTATAATGTACTGCACTGCTGTAGGAAACGATTAAGGGGGTGTTCGCCTGCATGTACTTTTGGCTGCGCCTCCCATGCCGGTAGGTTGCTGCTGCATGCATGTAGTTATTTGAGGTAGCAGCTGCAGCTGCTGCATACTGCATCTCGTGCCACAGTCGACAAATAATGTCATGTTGTCTTGCACTCTTGCATTGGCAATACGAAAAGGTCGGATCTAATATAAAGCGCAATTGTAGGAGAGTGTTCGAAACCGTAACTATTTCCGACTGGGCCTCTCATACCGGCAGGTCGCTGCTGCGTATATATCAACCATATATTTGGGATGGGATAGTCGCCGTCCACAAGCCAGCGTAAGGGGGGAATTGATTACATATGGTTTAATTTTGTGGAAAAGTATACGACATCCCGTTATAATGTAATAATAATATAATTAATAATAAACTGATGTATAAAAAATAAGATATAGATAGATAGAATATAATAACAAGCGCGCCCGCATAAAACATATACGTACCGAATATAAGGAATTTTGAAATTAATAATATAATATTATATCCAGAAATAATGGTGGATACTTAAATTGTGTCACGAGTACGACACAATTACACATTGTGCATTGACATAAAATATATAAAATACTAAAAGTATCAACGCAAAGCAGCCGTATAATAGCGGATCATTTGCAATACCGGTA
>VCJN01000973.1:0-35221 GCA_006384855.1 Tetraselmis striata
GATCCCGAGCGCAGAGGCTGCCCCGAGCGACGCACCCCCTCGCGTGTTTGCTGCCGAGCCGCAGCCCGCATCGACAGGGGCGCCGGCTGTCGGCAAGGTGGGATGGCCGCGCTGCACCTTTGTTGCCGCTGCGCACGACTTACTTTTACGGCATGCTAAATGAGTCGCCATCGCACGTTGCCCCCCGCAGACCCCGAGCGCAGGAGCTGCTCCGAGCGACGCACCCCCTCGCGTGCTTGCTGCCGAGCCGCAGCCGGCATCGACAGGGGCGCCGGCTGTCGCCAAGGTGGGATGGCCGCGCTGCACCTTTGTTGCCGCTGCTCACCACTTACTTTTACGGCATGCTAATTTAGTCGCCATCGCACGTTGCCCCCCCCCCCCCCCCCCCCCCCCCCCCCACCAGATCCCGAGCGCAGAGGCTGCCCCGAGCGACGCACCCCCTCCCGTGTTTGCTGCCGAGCCGCAGCCCGCATCGACAGGGGCGCCGGCTGTCGGCAAGGTGAGATGCCCGCGCTGCACCTTTGTTGCCGCTTGCGCACGACTTACTTTTACGGCATGCTAAATGAGTCGCCATCGCACGTTGCCCCCCGCAGACCCCGAGCGCAGGAGCTGCTCCGAGCGACGCACCCCCTCGCGTGTTTGCTGCCGAGCCGCAGCCGCCATCGACAGGGGCGCCGGCTGTCGGCAAGGTGGGATGGCCGCGCTGCACCTTTGTTGCCGCTGCTCACGAGTTACTTTTACGGCGTGCTAATTTAGTCGCCATCGCACGTTGCCCCCCCCCCCCCCCCCCCCACCAGATCCCGAGCGCAGAGGGCTGCCCCGAGCGACGCACCCCCCTCCCGTGTTTGCTGCCGAGCCGCAGCCCGCATCGACAGTGGCGCCGGCTGTAGGCAAGGTGGGATGCCCGCGCTGCACCTTTGTTGCCGCTTGCGCACGAGTTACTTTTACGGCGTGCTAATTTAGTCGCCATCGCACGTTGCCCCCCCCCCCCCCCCCCCCCCCCCCCCCCCCCCCCCCCCCACAGACCCCGAGCGCGGGAGCTGTTCCGAGCGGCGCACCCCCTCCAGTGTTCGCTGCCGAGCCGCAGCCCGCATCGACAGTGGCGCCGGCTGTCGGCAAGGTTGGGATGCCCGCGCTGCACCTTTGTTGCTGCTGCGCACCACTTACTTTTACGTCATGCTAATTTAGTCGCCATCGCACGTTGCCCCCCCCCCCCCCCCACACACACACAAACCCCGAGCGCTGGAGCTGGTCCGAGCGGCGCTCCCCCTCCCGTGTTTGCTGCCGAGCCGCAGCCCGCATCGACAGGGGCGCCGGCTGTCGGCAAGGTGAAATGCCCGCGCTGCACCTTTGTTGCCGCTGCTCACCACTTACTTTTATGGCATGCTAAATGAGTCGCCATCGCACGTTGCCCCCCGCAGACCCCGAGCGCAGGAGCTGCTCCGAGCGACGCACCCCCCGCGTGTTTGCTGCCGAGCCGCAGCCGCCATCGACAGGGGCGCCGGCTGTCGGCAAGGTGAGATGCCCGCGCTGCACCTTTGTTGCCGCTGCTCACGAGTTACTTTTACGGCGTGCTAATTTATGCGCCATCGCACGTTGCCCCCCGCAGACCCCGAGCGCAGGAGCTGCTCCGAGCGACGCACCCCCTCGCGTGTTTGCTGCCGAGCCACAGCCGCCATCGACAGGGGCGCCGGCTGTCGCCAAGGTGGGATGCCCGCGCTGCACCTTTGTTGCTGCTGCGCACGAGTTACTTTTACGTTCATGCTAATTTAGTCGCCATCGCACGTTGCCCCCCCCCCCCCCCCCCCCCCCCACAGACCCAGAGCGCAGGAGCTGCTCCGAGCGGCGCTCCCCCTCCCGTGTTTGTTGCCGAGCCGCAGCCCGCATCGGCAGTGGCGCCGGCTGTCGGCAAGGTGAGATGCCCGCGCTGCACCTTTGTTGCTGCTGCGCACGAGTTACTTTTACGGCATGCTAAATGAGTCGCCATCGCTCGTTGCCCCCCCGCAGACCCCGAGCGCAGGAGCTGCTCCGAGCGGCGCTCCCCCTCCCGTGTTTGCTGCCGAGCCGCAGCCCGCATCGACAGTGGCGCCGGCTGTCGGCAAGGTGAGATGCCCGCGCTGCACCTTTGTTGCCGCTGCGCACGAGTTGCTTTTACGGCATGCTAATTTAGTCGCCATCGCACGTTGCCCCCCGCAGACCCCGAGCGCAGAGGCTGCCCCGAGCGACGCACCCCCTCCCGTGTTTGCTGCCGAGCCGCAGCCCGCATCTACAGTGGCGCCGGCTGTCGGCAAGGTGAGATGCCCGCGCTGCACCTTTGTTGCCGCTGCGCACGAGTTGCTTTTACGGCATGCTAAATGAGTCGCCATCGCACGTTGCCCCCCCGCAGACCCCGAGCGCAGGAGCTGCTCCGAGCGACGCACCCCGTCGCCCGAAACAGAGCAAGACTGCAGAGATGCTCGCCAAACTTACAAAACAAAAGGTGTGTACGTGATTTGTGCCGTTGCCCGTCACTCATCATTTTCAGCTGTAGGTAAGACTTGCGCGCTTTGTCAGGGCATGAAGGGTGGGCAAAGGCAACCGTGCAAGCATAACCCGGCATTTGTGAGCGCTCGGACTACATCCCGTCGTCTCGCTACTGCAGCCAACGAGGACGCTGAGGACGACTTTCAGCCTCGGCCGAAGCGTAAGGCGTCTCAACCTAGACAGGAGCCGCCGGCGCGGAGCCTTCGAGCCCGTGGGACCCGCATGGCTGGTGACACGCCGTCGGTGCGCACTTCTGCGCATGTCCCTCGGCCCGCGGGGGGTTCTTCCGATCTTCATACAAGCTTACCGGCTCCTCCGCGTTGGGGCCAAAAAGGAGCACGCAGCCGTCCCCAGGGTGAGCGTCTCCTGCCTAGGGCACAGGCGACGGCGGGTAAACCCAGGACCGCGGCAAAGCCGGGTACAGCCGAAGCGGCTGAGACACACACAATTGGCTTTGCGAGTGCGTCGACTGTGCGGGCGCCGACGCCAACAGGAGCCGAGGACTCGCGGTTTCCATTCAGGGCAGCCAACCTCGTCGCGCGACACAATACTACTCCACGGTTGTTTGTTTCAACTGCTAACCGTCGAGACCTCGTCGACCCCAGGTGTCGTGTCAGATCGGCTACTCAGGGTGCCAAGACTGCGCCGCCCAGGCAAGAACCTTTCCTGCAGCGCGCTGTGGGGAACGCCGATTTTTTAGCTAGGAAGCAACTCAGCTTCGTAGTCGAGGAAGAACTCGGCACGAAGATGGCGACGTTGCAGACTCACTTGCTGCTCACTTGCCCCGACTTCTTCCTCGCCGGCGAGAGGAGTCCTCTGGTCCGAATTGGAGACCGGAGCCAGATGCTCATGCACCTTTCAGGCGAGCGCCCCCCCCCCTCCCCCCTCCCCACCCCCCCCCCCCCCTCCCCCCCAACGCGGTCCCACTCCAATAATACATGCAGGTAAATTCCTCAGTCGATTGATGACCGTCCTTGATTTCAGGCCATGAAGACCCCCGCTGCCAAGTGCCGAATTCCCTAGAGGAGTCGCTGCGCATTGTTCTGCTAGATACGGAAGATGGCCTACATCTCTACAGGGAGCTCCAACACGTCTTCAACGAGATCATACAGAAGGCTCAATCTTTCCTCCAACTCGGTGAGTCGATGATGTCCGCCACGCAGTCGTTGGTTTTCGTGCCCTCTGGCGCGGACATCGGCCTGCCCGCTGTCAGCGCCCACCGAGGCACAATCGTGTTGCTCTTCTACTGGGGATGTTGTAGCCCTCTTCATCTCGTGCGTCACGGAGCGGACATTAGTCTCGAGGACGCGATGGCGTGGGTGTCTCCGACGTTGGTGAGACCCCCCCCCCCCCCCACTCGCCCATTCAGCTCGGAATGATTGTAATCCAACCAGCGGTCGGTTGCTTAGAAGGATGTACACGGCGCAGGTTGCGCAAGCCGCGGCATCGGGCCTGGGCCTTGAAGAGTTTCTGCGGAGGTATTGGCCTCGCGTGCTCGGAAACGCGGGGGTAGGTGGAAACCTCTGCGACGACCGCCCGGCTGCTGCGAGGGCCATGGCGCCGTGGGGGGCTGTAGACGCGGACTACGTTCATGCGTGCGGTGGCAGCCGCTTGCGAGCCTCGCATTCGATGCCCGGCCTGGTTGTCGCGCTTGCGGGAGAACGCGTGGTTCGGGAGCCAGCCTTCAAGTCGGTGCCGATTACTGGTTGCGAGTCATGCCGAGGAAACAAAGCCGCGGGGTACCTTTACGGCTACGTTTGTCTCACCCCTGAGACCGGAGTGCCTGCACCGCCTCCGGATTGGCAACAACCCCGCCGACGATGGTTTTCAATCCTGACCTCTTCCCGGACACTTACAGCAACAGCACATACAAGAGGCACCAGTTGCAGATTCCTCGTCTGATCGAAGTCTGCCGTCAGTACGGGCGCCTTGACCCTGCCGCGCTGTTCGTTGACAACCCGTTAATCGCTGCGGATATCAGGCAATACCTTGACGACGAGTGCGGCTCACCGCCGCCAGAGGAGAAGTTCCCAACATCCGAAGAAGATTTCGCCCACCTGTCCCCTCTCGCCCCCCCCCGCCCTAGGTGATGTCCGCCGCCCACTTTGCACTATAATTAGCCCCCCCCCCCCCCCCCCCCCCCCCCCCCTCCACCACCACCATGTCTCCATACCGTGTAAACACAACTCTTCTGGTATGTAGCCAACCACCACCTCGCCAATTGTGCAGGTCTCAGTGTGTCACGGCACCTGGCCTTGGCAGCACTCGGGAACAATTCTACGCGCGACTGGCGTGGGGAATGCCAGGGGAGTGGACCCAAGGCCATATTACTCGAGCTTTCTCCGTATTCACGTCGCTACGTAAGCAAGAAATACCTCCCATTATACCGACTGCTCCATGGGAGTATGACGTGATCAAGACGAGCGTTGCGAGTTTTCAAGGCTCGGTGATTTGGGACCCCTGCGCCGGGACGGGAGGTACAGAAGTTGCGTTTCGAAGCATTGCCAAACGAATTTGGATGAGTGATGTGATCGACTATGGCTGCGCAGACTTTGTCGCCGGCGCGCTTTTACCTGAAACACATGACATCGTAAGGTTGCGAGCAAACCCCTCGCCGTATATAATTGTCACGTCGCCGTGGTTCAGCATGCTGGACATGTTTGTACCGGTGGCACTGGCGTCGAGCGCCACGCTGCTCTGCGTGCAAGTCCCGCACACGTATCTGTCACAGGGCCCAAAGCCCAGGTTGGAGTTCTTCGCGTCGCTGGCATGGCAGAACCGCCTATGTATTCTATACTCATCACGAGACAGAAACCCGGCGACAAACATGCGCGCTATGTGGCTTGTGATATGTAAGGGAGGCGTTGTAATCGACAATTACATAACGGAGGTCGCGTTATCGCAAAGGATCCCCTTGCTGATAGAGCCAGTGCGCGCATAGAATCGACAGTGAGGCCAGATGTAACTCTACTTTGTCGCTAGCGATGCCTTGCCTCGAAGAGTCTCCGCCAAGGACATGTCGAGTTCAGCCGCGCCGTCACTCCCACTGTCTGCCTCGGAATGGGGGGAAGTTCTGGGGGTTGCGACTTGGTCGCAAGCGGGATCGTAGCTCGGCAGCTTTAGCGGCCTCTTCGGCGGTCGTTCTCTGCGGCGTGGCTTCCGAGACCATAAGATGTCAGGGCTGGAAGCAGGATGGATACCGAATTCGGCATCCAGCTCGGCCATGAGTCGACGACGTTCGTCATCCGGAGAGACGGCGGCAACTACCTTACTGATGGGGACTTGACGCCTCCTTTTATTGACGGCCTTCGACACGCAAGGGTTGGGCCGCGCGCGCTTGCGGGACTGTTGGCCCCTTGCGTGTCCTGCGGGCGTACTCTGCTCAAGCTGCCGAGGCGCATCGTCGTGCGCCGCGACTGGTTTAGCGCCGGCTTTTCGAGGTCGGCCGCGCTTGCGGGGTTGCAGCCCGCTACTCTTCTCCGGTGGGGGTCCCTGAAGTCCGCCAGCGGGCCCGGCAACGCCCTTGGCCGGTGTAGCTGCCGAAGGGACATGGGGGCGGTCGCGCCTGAGTGCCATTTGGCCCCTACCAAGCCCCGCCGGCGATACGCTCAGGTCCGGGCATCCCATGGGGACCGAGGGTGCAACATGCTTGCGGGGACGCCCGCGCTTGCGGGGCTCCAGCCTACGACGGGGCCATCAGCCACGACGATCCGTTTTTTATTATTTAGAGTTTGATTGGGTAATTTGTTTAGGCGAACATACCGTTCATCAATAAAGCAAAGGGTAGCGCCGCTATCAAGCATCATAGTAGCGGGCGGTAAAGCAGGGTGTTCAGCTAGAGTTGGGTTGAGTAATAGCAGATCGTTGTCGTTCATAGACGTTATAAAGGGCTTTTCTGTTTTAAAGCGGGGTTGGTGCGACTTGACCCGGGCACGCGGGATGTATGTCTTACCTTGAGATTCGTAGCTGAGGGCTTTGTAGTCCTCAGTGACCATGACAGAATTAATGGCGGCAGCCTCACGTTCCTCGACAGTGCTATCTGCGAGGTATACGTCAACTATCCACTGTGTGGGTGGCATCGGCAAGTCCTCAGTGGCAGATGTGGCAGTGTGGAACAGGTAGGTACCCGCGGGATAGGAATGGAGTCGTTTGTACTTTAATTTTCAGTGTAGGGGTCCAAGATTTTCCTAAGTCAGAAGACCAGCGGGGCAAAATGATTATAGCACGGGTGTCATAAGGTGATTCCCGGCGTTGAGACTCAAAATGTTCGAGAATTGGCAATACTGATTCGTCGTATGGTGGAGTTATTAGTACAGTATGATCAATAGCTGAAGTGGAGGTAAAGGGTTTATCCTTAGAGCAGTACTCAGGGCAAACAGCGTCAAACGCAGAGGCCCAAGCGTCCAGAGTTATGGGACCATATTCAGAGTTTAGTCGAGACATTTCAGTTTTATCAAAACGAATAGAGTCAGGTGGGCAGGCAGGTGGTCGGTTGACATTCTTTTTAGCCCGCCGCTGTAGCGTACTGGCGTTGGCGGAATTGTCGACGAATAGCAGAACGTTTCTCAGTACGAGACATGCCCTCGGTTGGATTATCCGCAGGGATGGCAAAGTCAGCGGCAGACAGGGAACTACGAACCTGCTCGCTGGTGAGCGACTCTGGTTCGTACGACTCGGTGGGCAATACCGAGGAGGCCGCAGCGTGCGCATCGGCCACTAGGGCGGCGGTAGCTGGGCTATTCTCGTCCGGATTCAGTGCCATTGGAGATCGGGCCTCATAGGTCGGGGGATAACACGGCGGAGCTGGGACAAATTCGATTGAATTACAATTCGAACGTCTGACAGCATACTCCGCCCCAACCCGTCATTGGTCATTAAGGTTCATGGCATTAAGACCCTTAGAGGTTTCGGTGGCAGCCACTTTAGCTTGCCAAGCCTTTTGTCGGCGAGGTTCGTCTCAGGGCAGACTATAACAGAATGGCCTACTTTACTATAGCCAGAGCAGATTTCAGTATAACGGCAATATCCGGTCAAGCCATAGCGGCGAATTCAGCGTCGACAACTTCGAGGTGGCAACGAAGGGTGTCCAGGGTAGCAGCTGGAAGGCTCGGACGGCGTCGATCGGTAGGGATGTCGTTGGCATGGGAAACGTGCGGGCGCGGCGGCGGCGGGGGGGGGGGGGGGGGGGGGGGCTACCCCGCGTCCGCACGCTCCCCCCCCCCCCCCGAAGGGACATGGGACAGCTGCCGAAGGGACATGGGGGCGGTCGCGCCTGAGTGCCATTTGGCCCCTTCCAAGCCCCGCCGGCGATACGCTCAGGTCCGGGCATCCCATGGGGACCGAGGGTGCAACATGCTTGCGGGGACGCCCGCGCTTGCGGGGCTCCAGCCCGTCGCATGCGCCTGTGTCCTCCCCGGGGACAGGTGAATCTTGTGTTTGCTGAAGATCGGCCACACGTTCTGTGACAAGCGTGGTAACTGACGGTGTCGCCGGGGGAATGCGCGCCGGGGGCTGGCGCGGTTGACGCGCAGTCGCGACAATGCCCGAACGACCTGCGCCTCGTCCTCGCCCTGGAGCCATGCCTCGTCCACGCCTCCCAACTCCCCCTCGTCCCCGGCCACGCATGCGCCCTGCGCCGTCTGGTGGTTGGACCTGCAAAGCGGGAACGCCGTGCGCAGCTCGGTGCGGCGGCTTCTGGCCCGCCATGCCTACGGCGCCCTGCTCGAAACGCAGGCGAACATCCGTATCGTGAAGTGCACGCCAGAGATAAAGGTGGCTGCACTGCCGGTACCTTCTGAACTCGTCGCAGTCGCAGGAACCCCCATTGTCGCCCGCAGAAACGCACTTCATGCGACAACAAACTCTGCGGACGGCTTGCAAGGAGCGACAAGGTTGGGGCAGCATTCCTCGCATGCTGTTGGTATACGCGACAATGCGCGCCAGAGTGACTTGGTCCTCAGAGTGGGAGTCGGCGTTAACGAACAACTCGCCGTCATGCCACATGTAGAGGTTTAGCCCACGCCTGTCGGGATTTAAGAAGTCATTAGGGCCATGAATGTAGTGCGAGAATTCGTGCTGCAAACCGGAGTTGAAGTCCTCGTACAACTCAGTGTGCTGCGCGCCTTGATGCTTGCATAGGTCGGGGAAGCCCTCCTCGAGCAGGGTGTCAGTCGGCCGGCGACGTTTGCCAAACTGTTCGTCGCATTTGCTTGCGCGGTGCTAGCTCTCCTGCGAGTTGGTAGACGCAGGAACACCTGCTACACCTGGGGCGCAGTTGATCCAGGTTAGGTTGCTGCCTAAGTACTCGTTCTCGAGCCAGCGCGCCGCCCGTCTCTCACCAACTCGACGCCACTCCGCCATCAAAACCTCGGCGACGGCTCCAGCTTGCTCGCGTGTACTGCTTTCGTAGATCGTGGTGGTAGTCTCCAGACACAACGATCTGTTGCGTTCGTGAGTGAGGACGGGGTAGCTGCGGCCATCCTCCTTCAACCTAGTGCCCCTGGTCTTAATCTTCCGAAAGAGGTGGTGGTAGCAGGTAACAGCCTGCGGCGGCGGTTATAACACACGTTCAAGCAAATTCTGTGGTCCGACCCGATTCCAACTTAACGACAAAGAGATAGACGGGCGTCACCTTGGCCGCAGGGAACATCGTCCTAATTGCCAAAACCACTCCAGAGCCCTTGTCGGAGACAACAACACTAGGGTCGAGGGCGACGCCAAAAAGCTCGCGACAGGTTGACGAGAGACCCCGAAAGAGTGTCAGAAAGGCAGGCGCAGTCTCAGAGCGAGCGAAGCAAAACGCAATTGGCAAGAACGTGTTGACGAGTTTCCGTTTGAAGCTGGATTTTCTGATCGTAGTCGTGCCGACTGTCAGAAGGACCCACTTGTTGAACGACACCTTGTGCGTGCCGTCAGTCATAAGGTGCAAGGGCAGTCCAGAAAGCAAAGCCATCCGAAGCGTGGTCAAGAGCTCGAGTGAAGAAACGCCACAGCACTCGACTCCTCATCTACTCCGTCTCGGAGCACAACCAAGTCAGTTTCTGACACTCTATCCAACGCAGTCCCTGATGGCAATGCCTTTGACTCGGCCCACTCGCGCAGATCGAGAAAAGATGTGAGCTGAAACGCTCCTTTGCCGAGCTTGATCAAATACTTTTTCCACCGCCGTAGCTGAGTTAGGAGCTGGGGCCGCATGCCATCCAAGACTCCGGCAGCGCGTATGGTCGAGCGTGGTACATGCTCCAACGCATTCTTTGGCGACATTCCCCGAAGCAGGAGCGGCTGCAGTATGCCCCGAAGCGACTGAGGTACACCCTCCCCACCACGGATCTCGACAAGTGTAGTCGTGTGAACATCGTTGCTGAACTGCAACTCCCACTTGCCGGTTTGCTTGTTGACAACCGCGCGCATCCGGGCCGGGCAGGCTACATGCTGCCGGCACTGGTACACATGTAAACAAACAGAGTTCCGTTGGTTCGACCGCAGGTTACTGCTACCTGCACGCGGAAATTATTTGACGAGGGGCAGCATACCTTTGTAGCCGCCGAGGCATACAAAAACCGCCATTTGGTAGGGAGGCCTGAGATCACCGACTTGACCGCTTTGTAGTCGGCATATTCAGTGTGGCCGTCTTCGGCAGGAAGCCAGTGACTACCGATATGGTGTGGTTGTACCTCAGCCTCAGCCGGGGTGGGCCGTGGGGCGCCTGCAACTGCCGTGTCGGAACGCGTAGCGCTGCCTTGCATGCCGGGGCTGCCTGCGGCACCCTCTTTAGACGCCACTACTTCGGCCAAAGACGCAGTGGGGCGCTGGGCACCCCCCCTTAACGACTCTTCGAAGGTCGCAACATCACGCAATGCTGCCCCACGCGAGGAGACGGGCCGGCCAACGGCAGACCCGATACAACTTGTTGCCATCTCGAGAAGAACTTCCCTACTCATCATTCCCTCATTTTCTTGAAGGAGTTCCCGCACCTCCCCAAGTGCGGCGCGAAGTTCGTGTATAGCCCGCAAGGGGGAACCCATACTGACCCCGCAGCCCTACTTCCTACTTGTTTCAGCGAGAACTGTTAGGCAGGTGTGGGAGGCGGAGAACTGCCCCGACTTCGCGGCAACCTACCTACCTACCTACCTACCTTCGGAGAACCTGCCTCGACCCGCCGCCTTTGCCTCGTTCCGCCGCCACCAAGTGATCATGTACTTTGTGCCAGTACACGCGAACCCTAAAAACCTGCACAGGGTTTAAAGCTAGTATATTGGCCCATTTTCAGTGAGTCATAAGTGAAGTATAGTGGCCTCTACCGTTTACGCTATAATCTTGTCCCATTCCCCTGCTAAAAGTAGTACCAAAAAATCAACACATCAAGCCGCTTAAAAAGCGGCTCGCATCCCGCATGCATGAGGCGGGATGGATGAGTGATGCTGTGAGGTACAGTAATGCCCTAATGCAATTAGAGGCAAGAAGGCAAAGGTTGTGAGGAAACATTATCGAATGTTACAGGATCATCAGCGGCAGAGCAATTTAGCGGTCAGCCTTGGGCATTGCGGAAATATAGCATCGGGGAATGTGAGTAGCAGCATCGGGGATTGTTAGTAGCAGCATCGGTGATTGGGATTGATAATGATAAATGATATGCGTACGTGTTACAGTACGAGTTACAGAAGTACGGCAGGTAATGATATGATATACGAAATGATAATAATATGAGATAAGTGGTTATGTGGGTGTATTGCAGGGTTAGGTGTAGTCCTAACATTCCTTCCCCTCACGGAAAAAAAGAGCTACGGTATTTTCAAGGCGAAGCGGGCCGGATATTTGGAATGCAAGTTGCGGTAGTGTGGTGTGTGGAATAAGTCACGCAAGGAGTGAGATTTGTCTGCATATAGGTGCAGCATACCAACACGACGAAGACTTTGATATGGTTCCCATGAGTCATGGGATCCGTCATAGCTTTGCCAACGGACTAGGAAGAGAAGTGCAGGGCCGCGGGAGTAGTCAAGGTTGTCGTTGTTATATTCGATACGGTGGTTGAGGAATTGGTCTATGATAAATTCATCTGCTGGTAGAGCAGTTCGACTAGGGACAGTGTCGGGTGGAACATCATGGGAGTGACAGCGACGAAGGCGGGAAATGTGAAACACAGGGTGGCATTCCATTGTGTGGGGTAAACGTATGTGGTAAGCTTGAGGTGAAATTTTACGAACAATGGGATAAGGGCCAATAAAACGTTGACGGATTTTGTTAGTTGGTTGATTTCGTAGTATGAGGTGTTCAGTGGACAACCATACCTTATTACCCTCAAAAAATTATTCAAGTCGGGTACGGTTGTTTGCATAAGCTTTTTGGTATTCGTCGGCTAATTTCAGCTGTTCGGTTATAAGGGCATGAGTATCATGTATAGTATGTAAGAGGTCAAGGTGTGGGTGGTTTGTATTCGGGGTTTGGTGTAAAAGACTGGCAGGGGTTAACGGATTTAGGCCATACACGGCTTCAAAAAGAGTGTGATTTGTGGCGGAGTGGATGGAGTTATTATATGATAATTCAGCAAGAGATAGGGCATTCAACCAGTCATCATGATTTTTATGCACAAAAGCGCGAAGTATTTGTTCAACAGTGCGGTGGGTACGTTTAGTTTGGCCGTCAGTTTCAGGGTGGTATAAAGATGATATGTTTAACTTGGTTTTGAGAGAGCGGAATAAGGATTGCCAAAATGCGGAGGTAAAACGGGGATCACGGTCGGAAATGATAGTGCGGCACATGCCGTGATGACGGTAGATGTTATTTAGAAACAGTTTGGCCAATTGGGGAGCGTCAATAGACATGTTGTAGGGAATAAAGTGGGCTTGTTTAGAAAAGGTGCAGATAAAGGTTGCAATAGCATCATAGCCGTCTTGCAAAGGGCTGCCTGTTATAAAATCCATTGAAACAATCTCCCAAGGTCGAGAGGCTTTTGGTAACGGAGAAAATACACCGGGTGGTTTTGGGGTAGAAGCTTTAATGCGTTGACAGGTGGAACAATGTTTGCAGTATTGTTTTATATCTTTGTTCATGCGTGGCCACCAGAACGTTTTCGAAATACTGATTAAAGTGCGCCGGGCGTCCGGGTGTCCAGCAGTATCATGATATTCGTGTATTATAGAGTGCATGATGTGTTTATCGGCAGCAGGTATGCAGATTTTATCAGCCATCCAATAAAGGTTATCGGTAGAGTTAAAGGTGACATCGACAGGTATGCGGGGGCCTGAATAATTTGCATCAATGCTATAGCCGTGGCGAATGTGGCTAAGCAATGAGGGGTCAACTTGCAGGTGACACATCGATGAGAGAAAATCATGCACATCCTCTAGTTCGGAGCTAAGTAATCTTTTTTCAGCGGCGAGGACATCATGTTTAAGATCAGGCCGGCGGGATAGGGCGTCAGCTTCATTTTGACTGCCTTTGCGGTAAATAAAGTATTGAGAGAATAGGTTTTTGAGTGCGGGTCGAGATGGCAAGATAGCGTGAAATGTCAGAGCCAAAGGGCGTGGCGGCGGCCGAGGGCATCTTGAGTTGGTAAATGACGTAAGGTGGCATGATCAGTGATTATTGTAATCTTCGCAGCATCTTCGATATAGCAGCGCCATTTTCTAAGCGCGCAGACAACACCCAATAGTTCTTGGTCATATGTAGGGTAATTTGTGTGAGCAGGCTGTAGTATTTTGGCAAAGTAAGCGCACGGGCGTTACAGGTTGGAATCGTCTTTATGTAAAAGAACCGCGCCTAAAGCATATTTACTGGCATCCGTGGATATGATGAATTCCGCGTCAGGGCCGGTTTTAGGACTCATTAGTACAGGGGCAGCACAAAGGGCGTGTTTCAGTGCATTAAACGCAGTGTGTTGGCGTACACCCCACTCGAAAGTTTTCTTTTTGCGAGTAATGTCGTAAAGGGGTGCAGCGAAGTGAGAGTATTTGTGTATGTAACGGCGGTAAAAATTGCAAAAGCCTAGGAATTGCTGGACCTGCTGAACAGATCGCGGTGGGGACCAGGTCCTAACGGCGGAGACTTTACTATCCGAGGGGCGTAGGCCAGCTTTGCTGACCATGTGTCCTAAGTACTCGAGCTCGTGTTTACCGAAAAAGCACTTAGGTAATCGTAGTCGTATATTATGCTGCGCAAGTAAGCCGAGTGTGATGTCGAGATGGTGGAGGTGTTCGTCGAGAGAGTTGCTGAAAATTAAAACGTCGTCAAGGTAAACGAGGATAAAGGTGTTTTGGTGAGGCTGTAGCACATGATTCATCCAGCGTGGGAAGGCAGAGGGGGCGTTTGTGAGGCCAAAGGGCATTACTAGAAACTCGAACTGACCGAACTGGCATTTAAACGAAGTTTTTTGTACGTCAGAGTCTTTGATGCGAAGTTGGTGGTATCGATCCTAGAGCAAGGTCGAGAGCAGAGTAAACTGCATGTCGAGTAGCATGTCCGCGTTGGGTACCGGAAACTCAATTCGTTTGGTGTATTTGTTAAGTTGACGGTAGTCGATGTACATGCGGAGGCCGCCGTTTGCCTTTCAAGCGAACATGACAGGGGCGGCAAAGGGAGAGAAAGATTCACGGATAAAACCTTTCTCTAAGAAGCTATTAAGTTTTTGTTTTAAATTTAGCAGGTGAAAGTCGGTAGATTTTTCCGGCGGGAACATAGGCATTTTCGGTTAGTGGCATTTCAAGGTCGAGGCCAGGGCGTGAGTGCGGTAGGGAGTCAAGAGGTTGGCAAGTAGAGCGGTGCTTAAGCAGTATAGATTGTACGTGTTCAGTGTATTCTGTGCTTTGGTCAGTATTCACTGCCGCGATGTCGGAGTCAATTTGGTCCGCGGTAGTTGTTCCAGTAGCGTCATATTCTTTTAGGATTGCGCAAAAAAATACAGTATTCGGATCTCTTCGCTTTATTTCACAAGCCATAGCATTAGCGTGAACGATATCGACGTTAGATTCGCGGGACTGAGTAGGGCAGGTTATTTCACTGCCATCGGGAAAAGTTAATTTACCGGTTGGCCAATCAATATCGGCGGGGTTGTGCGTTTTTAGGAAGGACATGCCTAGTACACAGTTGAACCGGTTCCGTAGTGTGGTAACGATAAATTCAACTGTAGCCGTATGACCGTTTATGTTCAACTTGAGGGTGCATGATTTAGCCGCGAGAGAGAGGCGGCCATCAGCCACGACGATCCGTTTTTTATTATTTAGAGTTTGATTGGGTAATTTGTTTAGGCGAACATACCGTTCATCAATAAAGCAAAGGGTAGCGCCGCTATCAAGCATCATAGTAGCGGGCGGTAAAGCAGGGTGTTCAGCTAGAGTTGGGTTGAGTAATAGCAGATCGTTGTCGTTCATAGACGTTATAAAGGGCTTTTCTGTTTTAAAGCGGGGTTGGTGCGACTTGACCCGGGCACGCGGGATGTATGTCTTACCTTGAGATTCGTAGCTGAGGGCTTTGTAGTCCTCAGTGACCATGACAGAATTAATGGCGGCAGCCTCACGTTCCTCGACAGTGCTATCTGCGAGGTATACGTCAACTATCCACTGTGTGGGTGGCATCGGCAAGTCCTCAGTGGCAGATGTGGCAGTGTGGAACAGGTAGGTACCCGCGGGATAGGAATGGAGTCGTTTGTACTTTAATTTTCAGTGTAGGGGTCCAAGATTTTCCTAAGTCAGAAGACCAGCGGGGCAAAATGATTATAGCACGGGTGTCATAAGGTGATTCCCGGCGTTGAGACTCAAAATGTTCGAGAATTGGCAATACTGATTCGTCGTATGGTGGAGTTATTAGTACAGTATGATCAATAGCTGAAGTGGAGGTAAAGGGTTTATCCTTAGAGCAGTACTCAGGGCAAACAGCGTCAAACGCAGAGGCCCAAGCGTCCAGAGTTATGGGACCATATTCAGAGTTTAGTCGAGACATTTCAGTTTTATCAAAACGAATAGAGTCAGGTGGGCAGGCAGGTGGTCGGTTGACATTCTTTTTAGCCCGCCGCTGTAGCGTACTGGCGTTGGCGGAATTGTCGACGAATAGCAGAACGTTTCTCAGTACGAGACATGCCCTCGGTTGGATTATCCGCAGGGATGGCAAAGTCAGCGGCAGACAGGGACCTACGAACCTGCTCGCTGGTGAGCGACTCTGGTTCGTACGACTCGGTGGGCAATACCGAGGAGGCCGCAGCGTGCGCATCAGCCACTAGGGCGGCGGTAGCTGGGCTATTCTCGTCCGGATTCAGTGCCATTGGAGATCGGGCCTCATAGGTCGGGGGATAACACGGCGGAGCTGGGACAAATTCGATTGAATTACAATTCGAACGTCTGACAGCATACTCCGCCCCAACCCGTCATTGGTCATTAAGGTTCATGGCATTAAGACCCTTAGAGGTTTCGGTGGCAGCCACTTTAGCTTGCCAAGCCTTTTGTCGGCGAGGTTCGTCTCAGGGCAGACTATAACAGAATGGCCTACTTTACTATAGCCAGAGCAGATTTCAGTATAACGGCAATATCCGGTCAAGCCATAGCGGCGAATTCAGCGTCGACAACTTCGAGGTGGCAACGAAGGGTGTCCAGGGTAGCAGCTGGAAGGCTCGGACGGCGTCGATCGGTAGGGATGTCGTTGGCATGGGAAACGTGCGGGCGCGGCGGCGGCGGGGGGGGGGGGGGGGGGGGGGGGGGGCTACCCCGCGTCCGCACGCTCCCCCCCCCCCCCCGAAGGGACATGGGACAGCTGCCGAAGGGACATGGGGGCGGTCGCGCCTGAGTGCCATTTGGCCCCTTCCAAGCCCCGCCGGCGATACGCTCAGGTCCGGGCATCCCATGGGGACCGAGGGTGCAACATGCTTGCGGGGACGCCCGCGCTTGCGGGGCTCCAGCCCGTCGCATGCGCCTGTGTCCTCCCCGGGGACAGGTGAATCTTGTGTTTGCTGAAGATCGGCCACACGTTCTGTGACAAGCGTGGTAACTGACGGTGTCGCCGGGGGAATGCGCGCCGGGGGCTGGCGCGGTTGACGCGCAGTCGCGACAATGCCCGAACGACCTGCGCCTCGTCCTCGCCCTGGAGCCATGCCTCGTCCACGCCTCCCAACTCCCCCTCGTCCCCGGCCACGCATGCGCCCTGCGCCGTCTGGTGGTTGGACCTGCAAAGCGGGAACGCCGTGCGCAGCTCGGTGCGGCGGGTTCTGGCCCGCCATGCCTACGGCGCCCTGCTCGAAACGCAGGCGAACATCCGTATCGTGAAGTGCACGCCAGAGATAAAGGTGGCTGCACTGCCGGTACCTTCTGAACTCGTCGCAGTCGCAGGAACCCCCATTGTCGCCCGCAGAAACGCACTTCATGCGACAACAAACTCTGCGGACGGCTTGCAAGGAGCGACAAGGTTGGGGCAGCATTCCTCGCCTGCTGTTGGTATACGCGACAATGCGCGCCAGAGTGACTTGGTCCTCAGAGTGGGAGTCGGCGTTAACGAACAACTCGCCGTCATGCCACATGTAGAGGTTTAGCCCACGCCTGTCGGGATTTAAGAAGTCATTAGGGCCATGAATGTAGTGCGAGAATTCGTGCTGCAAACCGGAGTTGAAGTCCTCGTACAACTCAGTGTGCTGCGCGCCTTGATGCTTGCATAGGTCGGGGAAGCCCTCCTCGAGCAGGGTGTCAGTCGGCCGGCGACGTTTGCCAAACTGTTCGTCGCATTTGCTTGCGCGGTGCTAGCTCTCCTGCGAGTTGGTAGACGCAGGAACACCTGCTACACCTGGGGCGCAGTTGATCCAGGTTAGGTTGCTGCCTAAGTACTCGTTCTCGAGCCAGCGCGCCGCCCGTCTCTCACCAACTCGACGCCACTCCGCCATCAAAACCTCGGCGACGGCTCCAGCTTGCTCGCGTGTACTGCTTTCGTAGATCGTGGTGGTAGTCTCCAGACACAACGATCTGTTGCGTTCGTGAGTGAGGACGGGGTAGCTGCGGCCATCCTCCTTCAACCTAGTGCCCCTGGTCTTAATCTTCCGAAAGAGGTGGTGGTAGCAGGTAACAGCCTGCGGCGGCGGTTATAACACACGTTCAAGCAAATTCTGTGGTCCGACCCGATTCCAACTTAACGACAAAGAGATAGACGGGCGTCACCTTGGCCGCAGGGAACATCGTCCTAATTGCCAAAACCACTCCAGAGCCCTTGTCGGAGACAACAACACTAGGGTCGAGGGCGACGCCAAAAAGCTCGCGACAGGTTGACGAGAGACCCCGAAAGAGTGTCAGAAAGGCAGGCGCAGTCTCAGAGCGAGCGAAGCAAAACGCAATTGGCAAGAACGTGTTGACGAGTTTCCGTTTGAAGCTGGATTTTCTGATCGTAGTCGTGCCGACTGTCAGAAGGACCCACTTGTTGAACGACACCTTGTGCGTGCCGTCAGTCATAAGGTGCAAGGGCAGTCCAGAAAGCAAAGCCATCCGAAGCGTGGTCAAGAGCTCGAGTGAAGAAACGCCACAGCACTCGACTCCTCATCTACTCCGTCTCGGAGCACAACCAAGTCAGTTTCTGACACTCTATCCAACGCAGTCCCTGATGGCAATGCCTTTGACTCGGCCCACTCGCGCAGATCGAGAAAAGATGTGAGCTGAAACGCTCCTTTGCCGAGCTTGATCAAATACTTTTTCCACCGCCGTAGCTGAGTTAGGAGCTGGGGCCGCATGCCATCCAAGACTCCGGCAGCGCGTATGGTCGAGCGTGGTACATGCTCCAACGCATTCTTTGGCGACATTCCCCGAAGCAGGAGCGGCTGCAGTATGCCCCGAAGCGACTGAGGTACACCCTCCCCACCACGGATCTCGACAAGTGTAGTCGTGTGAACATCGTTGCTGAACTGCAACTCCCACTTGCCGGTTTGCTTGTTGACAACCGCGCGCATCCGGGCCGGGCAGGCTACATGCTGCCGGCACTGGTACACATGTAAACAAACAGAGTTCCGTTGGTTCGACCGCAGGTTACTGCTACCTGCACGCGGAAATTATTTGACGAGGGGCAGCATACCTTTGTAGCCGCCGAGGCATACAAAAACCGCCATTTGGTAGGGAGGCCTGAGATCACCGACTTGACCGCTTTGTAGTCGGCATATTCAGTGTGGCCGTCTTCGGCAGGAAGCCAATGACTACCGATATGGTGTGGTTGTACCTCAGCCTCAGCCGGGGTGGGCCGTGGGGCGCCTGCAACTGCCGTGTCGGAACGCGTAGCGCTGCCTTGCATGCCGGGGCTGCCTGCGGCACCCTCTTTAGACGCCACTACTTCGGCCAAAGACGCAGTGGGGCGCTGGGCACCCCCCCTTAACGACTCTTCGAAGGTCGCAACATCACGCAATGCTGCCCCACGCGAGGAGACGGGCCGGCCAACGGCAGACCCGATACAACTTGTTGCCATCTCGAGAAGAACTTCCCTACTCATCATTCCCTCATTTTCTTGAAGGAGTTCCCGCACCTCCCCAAGTGCGGCGCGAAGTTCGTGTATAGCCCGCAAGGGGGAACCCATACTGACCCCGCAGCCCTACTTCCTACTTGTTTCAGCGAGAACTGTTAGGCAGGTGTGGGAGGCGGAGAACTGCCCCGACTTCGCGGCAACCTACCTACCTACCTACCTACCTTCGGAGAACCTGCCTCGACCCGCCGCCTTTGCCTCGTTCCGCCGCCACCAAGTGATCATGTACTTTGTGCCAGTACACGCGAACCCTAAAAACCTGCACAGGGTTTAAAGCTAGTATATTGGCCCATTTTCAGTGAGTCATAAGTGAAGTATAGTGGCCTCTACCGTTTACGCTATAATCTTGTCCCATTCCCCTGCTAAAAGTAGTACCAAAAAATCAACACATCAAGCCGCTTAAAAAGCGGCTCGCATCCCGCATGCATGAGGCGGGATGGATGAGTGATGCTGTGAGGTACAGTAATGCCCTAATGCAATTAGAGGCAAGAAGGCAAAGGTTGTGAGGAAACATTATCGAATGTTACAGGATCATCAGCGGCAGAGCAATTTAGCGGTCAGCCTTGGGCATTGCGGAAATATAGCATCGGGGAATGTGAGTAGCAGCATCGGGGATTGTTAGTAGCAGCATCGGTGATTGGGATTGATAATGATAAATGATATGCGTACGTGTTACAGTACGAGTTACAGAAGTACGGCAGGTAATGATATGATATACGAAATGATAATAATATGAGATAAGTGGTTATGTGGGTGTATTGCAGGGTTAGGTGTAGTCCTAACATTCCTTCCCCTCACGGAAAAAAAGAGCTACGGTATTTTCAAGGCGAAGCGGGCCGGATATTTGGAATGCAAGTTGCGGTAGTGTGGTGTGTGGAATAAGTCACGCAAGGAGTGAGATTTGTCTGCATATAGGTGCAGCATACCAACACGACGAAGACTTTGATATGGTTCCCATGAGTCATGGGATCCGTCATAGCTTTGCCAACGGACTAGGAAGAGAAGTGCAGGGCCGCGGGAGTAGTCAAGGTTGTCGTTGTTATATTCGATACGGTGGTTGAGGAATTGGTCTATGATAAATTCATCTGCTGGTAGAGCAGTTCGACTAGGGACAGTGTCGGGTGGAACATCATGGGAGTGACAGCGACGAAGGCGGGAAATGTGAAACACAGGGTGGCATTCCATTGTGTGGGGTAAACGTATGTGGTAAGCTTGAGGTGAAATTTTACGAACAATGGGATAAGGGCCAATAAAACGTTGACGGATTTTGTTAGTTGGTTGATTTCGTAGTATGAGGTGTTCAGTGGACAACCATACCTTATTACCCTCAAAAAATTATTCAAGTCGGGTACGGTTGTTTGCATAAGCTTTTTGGTATTCGTCGGCTAATTTCAGCTGTTCGGTTATAAGGGCATGAGTATCATGTATAGTATGTAAGAGGTCAAGGTGTGGGTGGTTTGTATTCGGGGTTTGGTGTAAAAGACTGGCAGGGGTTAACGGATTTAGGCCATACACGGCTTCAAAAAGAGTGTGATTTGTGGCGGAGTGGATGGAGTTATTATATGATAATTCAGCAAGAGATAGGGCATTCAACCAGTCATCATGATTTTTATGCACAAAAGCGCGAAGTATTTGTTCAACAGTGCGGTGGGTACGTTTAGTTTGGCCGTCAGTTTCAGGGTGGTATAAAGATGATATGTTTAACTTGGTTTTGAGAGAGCGGAATAAGGATTGCCAAAATGCGGAGGTAAAACGGGGATCACGGTCGGAAATGATAGTGCGGCACATGCCGTGATGACGGTAGATGTTATTTAGAAACAGTTTGGCCAATTGGGGAGCGTCAATAGACATGTTGTAGGGAATAAAGTGGGCTTGTTTAGAAAAGGTGCAGATAAAGGTTGCAATAGCATCATAGCCGTCTTGCAAAGGGCTGCCTGTTATAAAATCCATTGAAACAATCTCCCAAGGTCGAGAGGCTTTTGGTAACGGAGAAAATACACCGGGTGGTTTTGGGGTAGAAGCTTTAATGCGTTGACAGGTGGAACAATGTTTGCAGTATTGTTTTATATCTTTGTTCATGCGTGGCCACCAGAACGTTTTCGAAATACTGATTAAAGTGCGCCGGGCGTCCGGGTGTCCAGCAGTATCATGATATTCGTGTATTATAGAGTGCATGATGTGTTTATCGGCAGCAGGTATGCAGATTTTATCAGCCATCCAATAAAGGTTATCGGTAGAGTTAAAGGTGACATCGACAGGTATGCGGGGGCCTGAATAATTTGCATCAATGCTATAGCCGTGGCGAATGTGGCTAAGCAATGAGGGGTCAACTTGCAGGTGACACATCGATGAGAGAAAATCATGCACATCCTCTAGTTCGGAGCTAAGTAATCTTTTTTCAGCGGCGAGGACATCATGTTTAAGATCAGGCCGGCGGGATAGGGCGTCAGCTTCATTTTGACTGCCTTTGCGGTAAATAAAGTATTGAGAGAATAGGTTTTTGAGTGCGGGTCGAGATGGCAAGATAGCGTGAAATGTCAGAGCCAAAGGGCGTGGCGGCGGCCGAGGGCATCTTGAGTTGGTAAATGACGTAAGGTGGCATGATCAGTGATTATTGTAATCTTCGCAGCATCTTCGATATAGCAGCGCCATTTTCTAAGCGCGCAGACAACACCCAATAGTTCTTGGTCATATGTAGGGTAATTTGTGTGAGCAGGCTGTAGTATTTTGGCAAAGTAAGCGCACGGGCGTTACAGGTTGGAATCGTCTTTATGTAAAAGAACCGCGCCTAAAGCATATTTACTGGCATCCGTGGATATGATGAATTCCGCGTCAGGGCCGGTTTTAGGACTCATTAGTACAGGGGCAGCACAAAGGGCGTGTTTCAGTGCATTAAACGCAGTGTGTTGGCGTACACCCCACTCGAAAGTTTTCTTTTTGCGAGTAATGTCGTAAAGGGGTGCAGCGAAGTGAGAGTATTTGTGTATGTAACGGCGGTAAAAATTGCAAAAGCCTAGGAATTGCTGGACCTGCTGAACAGATCGCGGTGGGGACCAGGTCCTAACGGCGGAGACTTTACTATCCGAGGGGCGTAGGCCAGCTTTGCTGACCATGTGTCCTAAGTACTCGAGCTCGTGTTTACCGAAAAAGCACTTAGGTAATCGTAGTCGTATATTATGCTGCGCAAGTAAGCCGAGTGTGATGTCGAGATGGTGGAGGTGTTCGTCGAGAGAGTTGCTGAAAATTAAAACGTCGTCAAGGTAAACGAGGATAAAGGTGTTTTGGTGAGGCTGTAGCACATGATTCATCCAGCGTGGGAAGGCAGAGGGGGCGTTTGTGAGGCCAAAGGGCATTACTAGAAACTCGAACTGACCGAACTGGCATTTAAACGAAGTTTTTTGTACGTCAGAGTCTTTGATGCGAAGTTGGTGGTATCGATCCTAGAGCAAGGTCGAGAGCAGAGTAAACTGCATGTCGAGTAGCATGTCCGCGTTGGGTACCGGAAACTCAATTCGTTTGGTGTATTTGTTAAGTTGACGGTAGTCGATGTACATGCGGAGGCCGCCGTTTGCCTTTCAAGTGAACATGACAGGGGCGGCAAAGGGAGAGAAAGATTCACGGATAAAACCTTTCTCTAAGAAGCTATTAAGTTTTTGTTTTAAATTTAGCAGGTGAAAGTCGGTAGATTTTTCCGGCGGGAACATAGGCATTTTCGGTTAGTGGCATTTCAAGGTCGAGGCCAGGGCGTGAGTGCGGTAGGGAGTCAAGAGGTTGGCAAGTAGAGCGGTGCTTAAGCAGTATAGATTGTACGTGTTCAGTGTATTCTGTGCTTTGGTCAGTATTCACTGCCGCGATGTCGGAGTCAATTTGGTCCGCGGTAGTTGTTCCAGTAGCGTCATATTCTTTTAGGATTGCGCAAAAAAATACAGTATTCGGATCTCTTCGCTTTATTTCACAAGCCATAGCATTAGCGTGAACGATATCGACGTTAGATTCGCGGGACTGAGTAGGGCAGGTTATTTCACTGCCATCGGGAAAAGTTAATTTACCGGTTGGCCAATCAATATCGGCGGGGTTGTGCGTTTTTAGGAAGGACATGCCTAGTACACAGTTGAACCGGTTCCGTAGTGTGGTAACGATAAATTCAACTGTAGCCGTATGACCGTTTATGTTCAACTTGAGGGTGCATGATTTAGCCGCGAGAGAGAGGCGGCCATCAGCCACGACGATCCGTTTTTTATTATTTAGAGTTTGATTGGGTAATTTGTTTAGGCGAACATACCGTTCATCAATAAAGCAAAGGGTAGCGCCGCTATCAAGCATCATAGTAGCGGGCGGTAAAGCAGGGTGTTCAGCTAGAGTTGGGTTGAGTAATAGCAGATCGTTGTCGTTCATAGACGTTATAAAGGGCTTTTCTGTTTTAAAGCGGGGTTGGTGCGACTTGACCCGGGCACGCGGGATGTATGTCTTACCTTGAGATTCGTAGCTGAGGGCTTTGTAGTCCTCAGTGACCATGACAGAATTAATGGCGGCAGCCTCACGTTCCTCGACAGTGCTATCTGCGAGGTATACGTCAACTATCCACTGTGTGGGTGGCATCGGCAAGTCCTCAGTGGCAGATGTGGCAGTGTGGAACAGGTAGGTACCCGCGGGATAGGAATGGAGTCGTTTGTACTTTAATTTTCAGTGTAGGGGTCCAAGATTTTCCTAAGTCAGAAGACCAGCGGGGCAAAATGATTATAGCACGGGTGTCATAAGGTGATTCCCGGCGTTGAGACTCAAAATGTTCGAGAATTGGCAATACTGATTCGTCGTATGGTGGAGTTATTAGTACAGTATGATCAATAGCTGAAGTGGAGGTAAAGGGTTTATCCTTAGAGCAGTACTCAGGGCAAACAGCGTCAAACGCAGAGGCCCAAGCGTCCAGAGTTATGGGACCATATTCAGAGTTTAGTCGAGACATTTCAGTTTTATCAAAACGAATAGAGTCAGGTGGGCAGGCAGGTGGTCGGTTGACATTCTTTTTAGCCCGCCGCTGTAGCGTACTGGCGTTGGCGGAATTGTCGACGAATAGCAGAACGTTTCTCAGTACGAGACATGCCCTCGGTTGGATTATCCGCAGGGATGGCAAAGTCAGCGGCAGACAGGGACCTACGAACCTGCTCGCTGGTGAGCGACTCTGGTTCGTACGACTCGGTGGGCAATACCGAGGAGGCCGCAGCGTGCGCATCAGCCACTAGGGCGGCGGTAGCTGGGCTATTCTCGTCCGGATTCAGTGCCATTGGAGATCGGGCCTCATAGGTCGGGGGATAACACGGCGGAGCTGGGACAAATTCGATTGAATTACAATTCGAACGTCTGACAGCATACTCCGCCCCAACCCGTCATTGGTCATTAAGGTTCATGGCATTAAGACCCTTAGAGGTTTCGGTGGCAGCCACTTTAGCTTGCCAAGCCTTTTGTCGGCGAGGTTCGTCTCAGGGCAGACTATAACAGAATGGCCTACTTTACTATAGCCAGAGCAGATTTCAGTATAACGGCAATATCCGGTCAAGCCATAGCGGCGAATTCAGCGTCGACAACTTCGAGGTGGCAACGAAGGGTGTCCAGGGTAGCAGCTGGAAGGCTCGGACGGCGTCGATCGGTAGGGATGTCGTTGGCATGGGAAACGTGCGGGCGCGGCGGCGGCGGGGGGGGGGGGGGGGGGGGGGGGGGGGGGGGGGGGGGGGGGGGGGGGGGGGGGGGGGGGGGGGCTACCCCGCGTCCGCACGCTCCCCCCCCCCCCCCGAAGGGACATGGGACAGCTGCCGAAGGGACATGGGGGCGGTCGCGCCTGAGTGCCATTTGGCCCCTTCCAAGCCCCGCCGGCGATACGCTCAGGTCCGGGCATCCCATGGGGACCGAGGGTGCAACATGCTTGCGGGGACGCCCGCGCTTGCGGGGCTCCAGCCCGTCGCATGCGCCTGTGTCCTCCCCGGGGACAGGTGAATCTTGTGTTTGCTGAAGATCGGCCACACGTTCTGTGACAAGCGTGGTAACTGACGGTGTCGCCGGGGGAATGCGCGCCGGGGGCTGGCGCGGTTGACGCGCAGTCGCGACAATGCCCGAACGACCTGCGCCTCGTCCTCGCCCTGGAGCCATGCCTCGTCCACGCCTCCCAACTCCCCCTCGTCCCCGGCCACGCATGCGCCCTGCGCCGTCTGGTGGTTGGACCTGCAAAGCGGGAACGCCGTGCGCAGCTCGGTGCGGCGGCTTCTGGCCCGCCATGCCTACGGCGCCCTGCTCGAAACGCAGGCGAACATCCGTATCGTGAAGTGCACGCCAGAGATAAAGGTGGCTGCACTGCCGGTACCTTCTGAACTCGTCGCAGTCGCAGGAACCCCCATTGTCGCCCGCAGAAACGCACTTCATGCGACAACAAACTCTGCGGACGGCTTGCAAGGAGCGACAAGGTTGGGGCAGCATTCCTCGCCTGCTGTTGGTATACGCGACAATGCGCGCCAGAGTGACTTGGTCCTCAGAGTGGGAGTCGGCGTTAACGAACAACTCGCCGTCATGCCACATGTAGAGGTTTAGCCCACGCCTGTCGGGATTTAAGAAGTCATTAGGGCCATGAATGTAGTGCGAGAATTCGTGCTGCAAACCGGAGTTGAAGTCCTCGTACAACTCAGTGTGCTGCGCGCCTTGATGCTTGCATAGGTCGGGGAAGCCCTCCTCGAGCAGGGTGTCAGTCGGCCGGCGACGTTTGCCAAACTGTTCGTCGCATTTGCTTGCGCGGTGCTAGCTCTCCTGCGAGTTGGTAGACGCAGGAACACCTGCTACACCTGGGGCGCAGTTGATCCAGGTTAGGTTGCTGCCTAAGTACTCGTTCTCGAGCCAGCGCGCCGCCCGTCTCTCACCAACTCGACGCCACTCCGCCATCAAAACCTCGGCGACGGCTCCAGCTTGCTCGCGTGTACTGCTTTCGTAGATCGTGGTGGTAGTCTCCAGACACAACGATCTGTTGCGTTCGTGAGTGAGGACGGGGTAGCTGCGGCCATCCTCCTTCAACCTAGTGCCCCTGGTCTTAATCTTCCGAAAGAGGTGGTGGTAGCAGGTAACAGCCTGCGGCGGCGGTTATAACACACGTTCAAGCAAATTCTGTGGTCCGACCCGATTCCAACTTAACGACAAAGAGATAGACGGGCGTCACCTTGGCCGCAGGGAACATCGTCCTAATTGCCAAAACCACTCCAGAGCCCTTGTCGGAGACAACAACACTAGGGTCGAGGGCGACGCCAAAAAGCTCGCGACAGGTTGACGAGAGACCCCGAAAGAGTGTCAGAAAGGCAGGCGCAGTCTCAGAGCGAGCGAAGCAAAACGCAATTGGCAAGAACGTGTTGACGAGTTTCCGTTTGAAGCTGGATTTTCTGATCGTAGTCGTGCCGACTGTCAGAAGGACCCACTTGTTGAACGACACCTTGTGCGTGCCGTCAGTCATAAGGTGCAAGGGCAGTCCAGAAAGCAAAGCCATCCGAAGCGTGGTCAAGAGCTCGAGTGAAGAAACGCCACAGCACTCGACTCCTCATCTACTCCGTCTCGGAGCACAACCAAGTCAGTTTCTGACACTCTATCCAACGCAGTCCCTGATGGCAATGCCTTTGACTCGGCCCACTCGCGCAGATCGAGAAAAGATGTGAGCTGAAACGCTCCTTTGCCGAGCTTGATCAAATACTTTTTCCACCGCCGTAGCTGAGTTAGGAGCTGGGGCCGCATGCCATCCAAGACTCCGGCAGCGCGTATGGTCGAGCGTGGTACATGCTCCAACGCATTCTTTGGCGACATTCCCCGAAGCAGGAGCGGCTGCAGTATGCCCCGAAGCGACTGAGGTACACCCTCCCCACCACGGATCTCGACAAGTGTAGTCGTGTGAACATCGTTGCTGAACTGCAACTCCCACTTGCCGGTTTGCTTGTTGACAACCGCGCGCATCCGGGCCGGGCAGGCTACATGCTGCCGGCACTGGTACACATGTAAACAAACAGAGTTCCGTTGGTTCGACCGCAGGTTACTGCTACCTGCACGCGGAAATTATTTGACGAGGGGCAGCATACCTTTGTAGCCGCCGAGGCATACAAAAACCGCCATTTGGTAGGGAGGCCTGAGATCACCGACTTGACCGCTTTGTAGTCGGCATATTCAGTGTGGCCGTCTTCGGCAGGAAGCCAATGACTACCGATATGGTGTGGTTGTACCTCAGCCTCAGCCGGGGTGGGCCGTGGGGCGCCTGCAACTGCCGTGTCGGAACGCGTAGCGCTGCCTTGCATGCCGGGGCTGCCTGCGGCACCCTCTTTAGACGCCACTACTTCGGCCAAAGACGCAGTGGGGCGCTGGGCACCCCCCCTTAACGACTCTTCGAAGGTCGCAACATCACGCAATGCTGCCCCACGCGAGGAGACGGGCCGGCCAACGGCAGACCCGATACAACTTGTTGCCATCTCGAGAAGAACTTCCCTACTCATCATTCCCTCATTTTCTTGAAGGAGTTCCCGCACCTCCCCAAGTGCGGCGCGAAGTTCGTGTATAGCCCGCAAGGGGGAACCCATACTGACCCCGCAGCCCTACTTCCTACTTGTTTCAGCGAGAACTGTTAGGCAGGTGTGGGAGGCGGAGAACTGCCCCGACTTCGCGGCAACCTACCTACCTACCTACCTACCTTCGGAGAACCTGCCTCGACCCGCCGCCTTTGCCTCGTTCCGCCGCCACCAAGTGATCATGTACTTTGTGCCAGTACACGCGAACCCTAAAAACCTGCACAGGGTTTAAAGCTAGTATATTGGCCCATTTTCAGTGAGTCATAAGTGAAGTATAGTGGCCTCTACCGTTTACGCTATAATCTTGTCCCATTCCCCTGCTAAAAGTAGTACCAAAAAATCAACACATCAAGCCGCTTAAAAAGCGGCTCGCATCCCGCATGCATGAGGCGGGATGGATGAGTGATGCTGTGAGGTACAGTAATGCCCTAATGCAATTAGAGGCAAGAAGGCAAAGGTTGTGAGGAAACATTATCGAATGTTACAGGATCATCAGCGGCAGAGCAATTTAGCGGTCAGCCTTGGGCATTGCGGAAATATAGCATCGGGGAATGTGAGTAGCAGCATCGGGGATTGTTAGTAGCAGCATCGGTGATTGGGATTGATAATGATAAATGATATGCGTACGTGTTACAGTACGAGTTACAGAAGTACGGCAGGTAATGATATGATATACGAAATGATAATAATATGAGATAAGTGGTTATGTGGGTGTATTGCAGGGTTAGGTGTAGTCCTAACATTCCTTCCCCTCACGGAAAAAAAGAGCTACGGTATTTTCAAGGCGAAGCGGGCCGGATATTTGGAATGCAAGTTGCGGTAGTGTGGTGTGTGGAATAAGTCACGCAAGGAGTGAGATTTGTCTGCATATAGGTGCAGCATACCAACACGACGAAGACTTTGATATGGTTCCCATGAGTCATGGGATCCGTCATAGCTTTGCCAACGGACTAGGAAGAGAAGTGCAGGGCCGCGGGAGTAGTCAAGGTTGTCGTTGTTATATTCGATACGGTGGTTGAGGAATTGGTCTATGATAAATTCATCTGCTGGTAGAGCAGTTCGACTAGGGACAGTGTCGGGTGGAACATCATGGGAGTGACAGCGACGAAGGCGGGAAATGTGAAACACAGGGTGGCATTCCATTGTGTGGGGTAAACGTATGTGGTAAGCTTGAGGTGAAATTTTACGAACAATGGGATAAGGGCCAATAAAACGTTGACGGATTTTGTTAGTTGGTTGATTTCGTAGTATGAGGTGTTCAGTGGACAACCATACCTTATTACCCTCAAAAAATTATTCAAGTCGGGTACGGTTGTTTGCATAAGCTTTTTGGTATTCGTCGGCTAATTTCAGCTGTTCGGTTATAAGGGCATGAGTATCATGTATAGTATGTAAGAGGTCAAGGTGTGGGTGGTTTGTATTCGGGGTTTGGTGTAAAAGACTGGCAGGGGTTAACGGATTTAGGCCATACACGGCTTCAAAAAGAGTGTGATTTGTGGCGGAGTGGATGGAGTTATTATATGATAATTCAGCAAGAGATAGGGCATTCAACCAGTCATCATGATTTTTATGCACAAAAGCGCGAAGTATTTGTTCAACAGTGCGGTGGGTACGTTTAGTTTGGCCGTCAGTTTCAGGGTGGTATAAAGATGATATGTTTAACTTGGTTTTGAGAGAGCGGAATAAGGATTGCCAAAATGCGGAGGTAAAACGGGGATCACGGTCGGAAATGATAGTGCGGCACATGCCGTGATGACGGTAGATGTTATTTAGAAACAGTTTGGCCAATTGGGGAGCGTCAATAGACATGTTGTAGGGAATAAAGTGGGCTTGTTTAGAAAAGGTGCAGATAAAGGTTGCAATAGCATCATAGCCGTCTTGCAAAGGGCTGCCTGTTATAAAATCCATTGAAACAATCTCCCAAGGTCGAGAGGCTTTTGGTAACGGAGAAAATACACCGGGTGGTTTTGGGGTAGAAGCTTTAATGCGTTGACAGGTGGAACAATGTTTGCAGTATTGTTTTATATCTTTGTTCATGCGTGGCCACCAGAACGTTTTCGAAATACTGATTAAAGTGCGCCGGGCGTCCGGGTGTCCAGCAGTATCATGATATTCGTGTATTATAGAGTGCATGATGTGTTTATCGGCAGCAGGTATGCAGATTTTATCAGCCATCCAATAAAGGTTATCGGTAGAGTTAAAGGTGACATCGACAGGTATGCGGGGGCCTGAATAATTTGCATCAATGCTATAGCCGTGGCGAATGTGGCTAAGCAATGAGGGGTCAACTTGCAGGTGACACATCGATGAGAGAAAATCATGCACATCCTCTAGTTCGGAGCTAAGTAATCTTTTTTCAGCGGCGAGGACATCATGTTTAAGATCAGGCCGGCGGGATAGGGCGTCAGCTTCATTTTGACTGCCTTTGCGGTAAATAAAGTATTGAGAGAATAGGTTTTTGAGTGCGGGTCGAGATGGCAAGATAGCGTGAAATGTCAGAGCCAAAGGGCGTGGCGGCGGCCGAGGGCATCTTG
Source organism: Tetraselmis striata (assembly GCA_006384855.1). Lineage (NCBI taxonomy): Eukaryota > Viridiplantae > Chlorophyta > Chlorodendrophyceae > Chlorodendrales > Chlorodendraceae > Tetraselmis > Tetraselmis striata. Next base: position 30,095 of record VCJN01000973.1, read on the forward strand.
AGTTGGTAAATGACGTAAGGTGGCATGATCAGTGATTATTGTAATCTTCGCAGCATCTTCGATATAGCAGCGCCATTTTCTAAGCGCGCAGACAACACCCAATAGTTCTTGGTCATATGTAGGGTAATTTGTGTGAGCAGGCTGTAGTATTTTGGCAAAGTAAGCGCACGGGCGTTACAGGTTGGAATCGTCTTTATGTAAAAGAACCGCGCCTAAAGCATATTTACTGGCATCCGTGGATATGATGAATTCCGCGTCAGGGCCGGTTTTAGGACTCATTAGTACAGGGGCAGCACAAAGGGCGTGTTTCAGTGCATTAAACGCAGTGTGTTGGCGTACACCCCACTCGAAAGTTTTCTTTTTGCGAGTAATGTCGTAAAGGGGTGCAGCGAAGTGAGAGTATTTGTGTATGTAACGGCGGTAAAAATTGCAAAAGCCTAGGAATTGCTGGACCTGCTGAACAGATCGCGGTGGGGACCAGGTCCTAACGGCGGAGACTTTACTATCCGAGGGGCGTAGGCCAGCTTTGCTGACCATGTGTCCTAAGTACTCGAGCTCGTGTTTACCGAAAAAGCACTTAGGTAATCGTAGTCGTATATTATGCTGCGCAAGTAAGCCGAGTGTGATGTCGAGATGGTGGAGGTGTTCGTCGAGAGAGTTGCTGAAAATTAAAACGTCGTCAAGGTAAACGAGGATAAAGGTGTTTTGGTGAGGCTGTAGCACATGATTCATCCAGCGTGGGAAGGCAGAGGGGGCGTTTGTGAGGCCAAAGGGCATTACTAGAAACTCGAACTGACCGAACTGGCATTTAAACGAAGTTTTTTGTACGTCAGAGTCTTTGATGCGAAGTTGGTGGTATCGATCCTAGAGCAAGGTCGAGAGCAGAGTAAACTGCATGTCGAGTAGCATGTCCGCGTTGGGTACCGGAAACTCAATTCGTTTGGTGTATTTGTTAAGTTGACGGTAGTCGATGTACATGCGGAGGCCGCCGTTTGCCTTTCAAGCGAACATGACAGGGGCGGCAAAGGGAGAGAAAGATTCACGGATAAAACCTTTTCTCTAAGAAGCTATTAAGTTTTTGTTTTAAATTTAGCAGGTGAAAGTCGGTAGATTTTTCCGGCGGGAACATAGGCATTTTCGGTTAGTGGCATTTCAAGGTCGAGGCCAGGGCGTGAGTGCGGTAGGGAGTCAAGAGGTTGGCAAGTAGAGCGGTGCTTAAGCAGTATAGATTGTACGTGTTCAGTGTATTCTGTGCTTTGGTCAGTATTCACTGCCGCGATGTCGGAGTCAATTTGGTCCGCGGTAGTTGTTCCAGTAGCGTCATATTCTTTTAGGATTGCGCAAAAAAATACAGTATTCGGATCTCTTCGCTTTATTTCACAAGCCATAGCATTAGCGTGAACGATATCGACGTTAGATTCGCGGGACTGAGTAGGGCAGGTTATTTCACTGCCATCGGGAAAAGTTAATTTACCGGTTGGCCAATCAATATCGGCGGGGTTGTGCGTTTTTAGGAAGGACATGCCTAGTACACAGTTGAACCGGTTCCGTAGTGTGGTAACGATAAATTCAACTGTAGCCGTATGACCGTTTATGTTCAACTTGAGGGTGCATGATTTAGCCGCGAGAGAGAGGCGGCCATCAGCCACGACGATCCGTTTTTTATTATTTAGAGTTTGATTGGGTAATTTGTTTAGGCGAACATACCGTTCATCAATAAAGCAAAGGGTAGCGCCGCTATCAAGCATCATAGTAGCGGGCGGTAAAGCAGGGTGTTCAGCTAGTTGGGTTGAGTAATAGCAGATCGTTGTCGTTCATAGACGTTATAAAGGGCTTTTCTGTTTTAAAGCGGGGTTGGTGCGACTTGACCCGGGCACGCGGGATGTATGTCTTACCTTGAGATTCGTAGCTGAGGGCTTTGTAGTCCTCAGTGACCATGACAGAATTAATGGCGGCAGCCTCACGTTCCTCGACAGTGCTATCTGCGAGGTATACGTCAACTATCCACTGTGTGGGTGGCATCGGCAAGTCCTCAGTGGCAGATGTGGCAGTGTGGAACAGGTAGGTACCCGCGGGATAGGAATGGAGTCGTTTGTACTTTAATTTTCAGTGTAGGGGTCCAAGATTTTCCTAAGTCAGAAGACCAGCGGGGCAAAATGATTATAGCACGGGTGTCATAAGGTGATTCCCGGCGTTGAGACTCAAAATGTTCGAGAATTGGCAATACTGATTCGTCGTATGGTGGAGTTATTAGTACAGTATGATCAATAGCTGAAGTGGAGGTAAAGGGTTTATCCTTAGAGCAGTACTCAGGGCAAACAGCGTCAAACGCAGAGGCCCAAGCGTCCAGAGTTATGGGACCATATTCAGAGTTTAGTCGAGACATTTCAGTTTTATCAAAACGAATAGAGTCAGGTGGGCAGGCAGGTGGTCGGTTGACATTCTTTTTAGCCCGCCGCTGTAGCGTACTGGCGTTGGCGGAATTGTCGACGAATAGCAGAACGTTTCTCAGTACGAGACAGGCCCTCGGTTGGATTATCCGCAGGGATGGCAAAGTCAGCGGCAGACAGGGACCTACGAACCTGCTCGCTGGTGAGCGACTCTGGTTCGTACGACTCGGTGGGCAATACCGAGGAGGCCGCAGCGTGCGCATCAGCCACTAGGGCGGCGGTAGCTGGGCTATTCTCGTCCGGATTCAGTGCCATTGGAGATCGGGCCTCATAGGTCGGGGGATAACACGGCGGAGCTGGGACAAATTCGATTGAATTACAATTCGAACGTCTGACAGCATACTCCGCCCCAACCCGTCATTGGTCATTAAGGTTCATGGCATTAAGACCCTTAGAGGTTTCGGTGGCAGCCACTTTAGCTTGCCAAGCCTTTTGTCGGCGAGGTTCGTCTCAGGGCAGACTATAACAGAATGGCCTACTTTACTATAGCCAGAGCAGATTTCAGTATAACGGCAATATCCGGCCAAGCCATAGCGGCGAACTCAGCGTCGACAACTTCGAGGTGGCAACGAAGGGTGTCCAGGGTAGCAGCTGGAAGGCTCGGACGGCGTCGATCGGTAGGGATGTCGTTGGCATGGGAAACGTGCGGGCGCGGCGGCGGCGGGGGGGGGGGGGGGGGGGGGGCTACCCCGCGTCCGCACGCTCCCCCTGCCAACGACATCCCTACCGATCGACGCCGTCCGAGCCTTCCAGCTGCTACCCTGGACACCCTTCGTTGCCACCTCGAAGTTGTCGACGCTGAGTTCGCCGCTATGGCTTGGCCGGATATTGCCGTTATACTGAAATCTGCTCTGGCTATAGTAAAGTAGGCCATTCTGTTATAGTCTGCCCTGAGACGAACCTCGCCGACAAAAGGCTTGGCAAGCTAAAGTGGCTGCCACCGAAACCTCTAAGGGTCTTAATGCCATGAACCTTAATGACCAATTACGGGTTGGGGCGGAGTATGCTGTCAGACGTTCGAATTGTAATTCAATCGAATTTGTCCCAGCTCCGCCGTGTTATCCCCCGACCTATGAGGCCCGATCTCCAATGGCACTGAATCCGGACGAGAATAGCCCAGCTACCGCCGCCCTAGTGGCTGATGCGCACGCTGCGGCCTCCTCGGTATTGCCCACCGAGTCGTACGAACCAGAGTCGCTCACCAGCGAGCAGGTTCGTAGGTCCCTGTCTGCCGCTGACTTTGCCATCCCTGCGGATAATCCAACCGAGGGCCTGTCTCGTACTGAGAAACGTTCTGCTATTCGCCGGTTCCGTCAACGCCAGTACGCTAAACAGCGGAAGGCTAAAAAGAATATAAAACGACCAACTGCCTCTACTCTCCTCCTCTACTGTCTCTACTGCCTCCCCACCTGACTCTACTCGTTTTGATACAACTGAAATGTTTTGACTAAACTCTGAATATGGTCCCATAACTCTGGACGCTTGTGCCTATGCGTTTGACGTTGTTTGCCCTGAGTACTGCTCTGAAGATAAACCCTTTACCTCCACTTCAGCTATTGGTCATACTGTACGAATAACTCCACCGTACGACGAATTAGTATTACCAATTCTCGGACATTTTGAGACTCAACGCCAGGAATCACCTTATAACACCCGTGCTATAATCATTTTGCCCCGCTGGTCTTCTGACTTAGGAAAATCTTGGACCCCTACACTGAAAAGTACGAACGACTGCATTCCTACCCCGCGGGTACCTACCTGTTCTACACTGCCACATCTGCCACTGAGGACTTGCCAATGCCACCCACACAGTGGATAGTTGACGTATACCTCGCAGATAGCACTGTCGAGGAACGTGAGGTTGCTGCCATAAATTATGTCATGGCCACTGAGGACTACAAAGCCCTCAGCTACGAATCTCAAGGTAAGACATACATCCCGCGTGCCCGGGTCAAGTCGCACCAACCCCGTTTTAAAACAGAAAAGCCCTTTATAACGTCTATGAACGACAACAATCTGCTATTACGCAAACCGACCCTAAGTGAACACCCTGCTTTACCGCCCGCTACTATGATACTCGATAAGCGGCGCTACCCTTAGCTTTATTTATATTGATAGGTATGTCCGCTTAAACAAATTACCCACTCAACCTCTAAACAATAAAATACGGGTCGTCATGGCTGATGACCACCTGTCTCTCACGGCTAAATCATGCACCCTCAAGTTGAATATAAACGTTTATACGGCTACAGTTGAATTTATCATTACTACATTACAGAACCGGTTCAACTGTGTAATGGGCATGTCCTTCCTAAAAACGCACAACCCCGCCGATATTGATTGGCCAACCGGTAAATTAACCTTTCCCGATGGCAGTGAAATATTCTGCCCTACTCAGTCCCGCGAATCTAACTAACGTCGACATCGTTCACGCTAACTAATGCTATGGCTCGTGAGATAAAGCGAAGAGATCCGAATACTGTATTTTTTCTGCGCAATCCTAAAAGAATATGACGCTACTATTAATGCCCTTTGGCCTCACAAACGCCCCCTACCTTCCAACGCTGGATGAACCATGTTCTACAGCCTCACAAAAACACCTTGATCCTCGTTTACCTTGACAACGTTTGAATTTTCAGCAACTCTCTCGACGAACAACTCATCAACCATCTTCACA